>MU684554.1:0-18327 GCA_026770625.1 Nicotiana glauca
CGGGATTAATTCGGTGACTTGAGACACCATTATATTCTCAAGTGGCGACTCTGAAACTTTTAAATAACCAATCCCATTCCGACCGTCCTTTAATTGGAAAAACTCTTTTTGTGTTTATACCCTTTGTTGGGGTGTAAGCGCCGTAAAAAAGAGGTGTGACAGCGTATTTCAGCAGAAGTTTAAAAGGACTTAGTGAGGAGAAAATTTTCAAATTTCACCCAAGGTGTAAAAAATTGCAAATTCTGCAACTTGGGTTTGCAGATGATCTACTGCTATTCTGTAAAGGAGATTTGAAGTCTGTCACAATGTTGATCCAATGCTTTCAACATTTCTCACAGGTGTCTGGTCTGGTTGCTAATAAAGAGAAAAGTTCAGTGTACTTTGGAGGTGTCCAAGAGGAAGTTCAACAGAGTATTTTGCATGCTATTAAATTTAGTAAGGAGGATCTGCCTTTTAAATACTTAGGAATTCCCGTAAATACGAAAAGGTTGTCTATTGTGCAATGTAAACCTCTTCTAGACAAGATGCCGACCAGGATTAAGTCATGGACCACTAGATATCTATCATATGCAGGAAGACTCCAACTTGTGAAATTTGTGCTCTTTTCTATTCAAATATATTTGTCACAAGTGTTTGTTCTTCCCAAAAAGGTTGCTTAAATGGTAGAATCTACTTGCAGAAGTTTTCTATAGACAAGTGGAAGTGAACTCAACAAAAAAGCACTGATTGCATGGGATAGATTATGTCTTCCTAGAGCTGATGGTGGTTTGAATATGTTAGATATATACGTGTGGAATTGGGCAGCTATTGGGAAACTTCTATGGAACATATGTAGAAAGAAAGACTATTTGTAGGTGAAATGGATTCATTCATATTATGCCAAGAGAGGGATAGTATGGGACACTAAGACTACTCAAGGGTTGTACAAAAGATCATCAAAGCAAAGGCATTGTTTAAACAGATAGGTCTGACTAAGATAGACATGGCAGCTATGAGTAAATATTCAATAAAGAAAATATATGGAATCTATCGAGGGGAATTTCAGAAAGTTCCATGGAGAAGGCTGGCTTGCAATAATGCAGGGCTACCTAAATGAATATTCATCCTATTCTTGGCACTTCACAGGAGACTACTAACAAAGGAAAGAATTGCATGCTGGGCAAATATGGAGGATATGGAATGTGTATTATGTGAAAACGAGAATGAATATATTGATCACTTACTGTTTGAGTGCGAATATACAAAACAACTATGGTCTAAACTGCTAGTATGGCAAGGCATAAAAAGGGATGTGTGGACCTGGAAGCATGAAGTAACATAGGAAATTGAGAATGCAAAAGGAAAAGTTGCTCAACAGGAACTATACAGGATGGTACTAGCTAGTGGAGTATATCATTTATTGCAGGAAAGGAATGCAAGAATCTTCAAGGCTCAAAGAAGACATGCGGATCAAGTGACAAAGCAGTTGATAAAAGAAATACATGTGATAGCTCGTAGAATTAGAAGAATGAAAAACTGTATGCAATCACTAAACTTCTATCCATAGTCAGTAGATCAGTGTCTAAGAGGAATTGTGTAGTGGTGAGCGTCAGCAAGTTTGGGAATAATGTCCAAACTGCTGTTATTTCGGAATAACTGTGATGGTTGTAAATTATGTTTTTGATGAAATATAAATATATGATTACCAAAATAAATAAATTAATATTCAATTGATTTATTTCAATTTAGCTTCGAATATTAATCAAATTAACTCTGGAAAAAAGAAAAGTACCACATAAGTTGAAACAATCGGGAGTATTTGATGCATTTTACTTTTCAGGAGGTTTTGGAGAGAAATGGGCGTTTAATTAATTAAAATTGCATTACGCAACTAAAGCAAGCTAAAATGTTTTATTTTTTCCTCAATCTCAGTGTATTTATCGATTAAGTCAACTAGTCAGTGTACTTATGAACTCATTTAATAAGGAAACAGTGCCAAAATTTGATCACGCCCAACTATGCCTTATAAAAAAGACAAAGCGGTCGCTGAAAATATATTCTGGTTAAAAAGTCCAAAGTCGAATCCCACAGGGAATTAACCTATCAATCACAGCTAATAGACTCATAGAAATTCACGTATTCAATCTTCGGAGATATTTAAGTAATAAATTAAATATTTATTAACTAAAATATTACGTAACAAAAATGCAATAATTAAGAACTAACTATAAACGGTTTGTAAGCAAGAACAGGAATGATCTAAGGTTCCGATTTCTCCTGTTGTCAGAATATTTTCCACTATGTTTGCTATAAATTTGCCTAAGTCTTCTCTATCAATCATGATCACTCTGACTATCGTAACTCCCTCCCGAGTAATTACAATAATATACTAGACATATTCTCCCAAATTACGCTAGCTAACTTTAAGTACATCTCACTTAGATCGCACCCAAGGTTTCGTTATCCCTAATCCCACCTTTAAACCCTTCGTATTGATCCCTCATATATGTTAGGAGTGATGATGTTCAACAATAACCTAAATATGCACTCTCTCCCGAGTAATGCACACTAAATAGGAACGGCTAATTGAGGGCCCTTCAATCAACATCAATAAGTATATAGTTGAACAAATAGAGATAATACTATGGCAAATCTATATTAACATAACGAAAAAATTATCCTTCAACATGTTCCATCAAAACCCTATATTATAAGTTTAGCTACTCATACTCATAGTACAAATATCCAAAGTAATTTGCATAATTAAATTACATAGTAAGGATTAGGAGATGTAGAAATCAATGTTTTCAACTCCCAAGTAGTGTTCCACGAGCTATTCTTGCCTTCGGTTGCACAAGTCCTTCAAAGTGGTATTTTTGAGTCTATTTATATGTTTGTTACAAGCCCTAACGTGTAGGTCAACTCCTAGTCAAACCGAAAAATAATAAAAACCTTCAAAACCCGTACTGGGCCTGGCCTTAGGCCTGGCGTCGCCTGGATAACGCCAGCCTAGGCATGGCTTTAAGCTGGCCTCGCCTGGATAAAGCCAGCCTAGGCCTGTCTTTAAGCTGGCCTAGCCTGGATAAAGCCTGGTCGAGCTGGCTTTTGTTGGCTTCTCCTTTTCACCGTTCTCGACCGCACCTTCGACGTTTAAGCATCCATGTAGCTCTACTTTCATTTCTGATGCACCTACACATAAAATAGCTTCTATTACGCTCAAACAAAGTGTATTTTAACATTAAAGCATGTAAAACGCAAAGCATATAATGTGCAAAAATCATAAATTATAGCCACACATTATGCAACTATATGGAACATATTAAGGAACAAGCTAAGAAATTATTTTAAAAAATTAAATGAAACTACTATAGAACATACTTTTGTAATGCTAATAATAAAGTTAGGTGAATGAATTTCTATTTTGGAGTAACAATATTTGTTGCTATTGTGTTCTTTTTTCCTTGAGCCAAGAGTTTATCGAAAACAACATCTTTTATCTTCTTAAGATAGGGCAAGATATGCATATACACTACTCTCTTTAGAGCCCAACTTATGCGATTACACTGGACTTTTTATTGTTGTTGTGGCTGTGATTACGCTAGAGGTGGGAAGATTTACTTGCAAACTAATTGCATATGTAATCTAGATGCTATTATTATTATTATTATTATTATTATTATTATTATTATTATTATTATTATTATTATTAAAGTTACTAAAAATGATTCTATTTTTTTGGGTGAAGTACACAAATGGGCCTCAACGTGGATGATCATTAATTTTTGTCCCCGCTTGCTCCATTTGTATAGTTTCAAGTTTGACAAGTATTGCATAGCTTGCCCTATTGGCAACACTTTAAATTTTTTACGTTAAAGTTTTTCATATGGGGTAAGTGAGGATAAAAAAAATAAAGACTATTTCAAAAAGTGTTATATTTATGCATTTTCAAAGTGATTTTTACATTCCTATGCCATATAGTAAACTATATTACCCTATATGCTTAACTTTAATATAATTACCTTTATATATCTCATTATCATTTATGTACCATTTTAAAATTTTAATGGTATTAATTAGTCTTCTAATTTTACTCAACTGTATATTCCCACTCCCCCAAGTTTCTCTCTCCAAATCCCACCACCTCATTCACGTATCAAAACACATCCCACGATTTTCTCTTCAATCACCCATGATTTTCTCTTCAATCACCCATGATTTTCTCTTCTAAAACCAGCGAAAATCTGGAAGACCTCCCTCCATTAATGCCTATTCTCACGCTCTTTCTTCTAAAATCAGTCAAAATTTTAACTATTCTTCAAAGTTTATTCACCTATTAACGACCAGCTTCAAAGATTTTCAATGAAGAAGAACAAAGCTTCCAAAAAAAACCCTTAAAAAGTTAAAGAAGCAGATGTTCCTTTTTTAGATTTGGGTGTTTTATCACCACATTCACCGAAAAAGCTGTCACGACCCAAACTCCTGCACTGGTCGTGATGGCACCTCTCGTGAGGATGAGGCCAGCCAACTAACCCAGCTCGTATTTTCAAAAATAGTTACACATAAATAAACACATTAAATATGACTTAATAATATTAATTAGCGGAAATACAACCCAACACAGCCCTAATCGGGATGTCACAAGTCACGAGCATCTATCAGATGTAAATCCACTACAAGGCCTAAAATATACAAAAATAGAATAATGAACAAAAGAGAGAAAACATGGTGTTGCGAACGCTGGCAGTCACCTCCTTAACTCATGTAACTCTGCCTCTGATCGGCCCAAACCCGCTACCGGGTGAATAGATATCTGCATCTACACACGAGGTGCAGGGAGTAAAGTGAGTACTCCAACTCAGTGAGTAATAAAGGTAAATAACAACTGAGCAGTAAGAAATCACGTAAAGCAAACCATCATGCTGTATAGAAGCAGGGTACAATCTTTTGAGAAAATAGTGAAGCTGTGAAATCTTTGGAAATATCTTGGCTCAGTTTAAATCTCTTTTGAAAATGATCTTTTCAACATTTACGAAATGATTTCAAAACAGTTAGTGCCGATAAGCACAGAAAATCCGCCCCTTGGCCACAAATATCACAGTATAACAGGTCAAAAAAGGCAAGTAAATATGCAAGATGAGAACATGAAAGTTCACCCTTCGGCAATATCTCAAAACAGTACCAGCCCCTCGGGCTCAATATCAATCGCTCGGCCCCTCGGGCTGTCTCTCTCAGATCACTCTCACAACAGTATCAAATAGTAACCGTTGCGGCACGCAGCCCGATCCACATCTCGCTGTGTGCAGCCCGATCCATATATCGTCGACGACGCTCACTGGGGGTGTGCAGACTCCGGGAGAGGCCCCATACGGCCTAAGCGTAATATCAAGCAACCTCGTGGCATATAAAATAAGGCCTGAAAGCCTTCTCACTTCACATACGAGGCCTGAAAGCCTCCTCACATCACTCACGAGGCCTCAAAGCCTCCTCACATCACTCACAAGGCCTGAAAGCCTCCTCACATCACACACCAGGACTGAAAGCCTGCTCAGTCCAGAAAACATCATAAGACTCTCGGGCATCAATAAAATAGTAGTGCTTAGCCCAAACAACAGTGAAAATGTCATTTAAGTCTCAAAATGCAATTAAAGTGGCTGAGTTTGTAAAACAGTATAATCAACAGGACTGAGTTCAAGTAGTATATCAAATAGTAAGGAAAGAGTGATAAAAATCCACAGAGGACTCAAGTAGTCGGCATTAAGCCCAAAATATGGCAATCAGCCCAAACCATGATAATAACAAATACGTTCCAGCCAAATACGCGATAAAATCATCAATCGGGACGGACCAAGTCACAATCCCCAACGATGCTCTACCCCACGCTCGTTATTCGGCGTGCAAGTCATCTCAATATAGCACTACGATGTGCAGTCCAGGGTTTCAAACCCTCAGGATATCATTTGCAATCATTACTCACCTCGAACTGGTGAAATCCCTAGCTCGCGACGCCTTTGACCCTCAAATTGGCCTCCACATGCGTCGAATCTAATCAAAACCACAACGAATGCATCATAATATGCCAATGGAATAATACCCAATCGTAAACAATCGAAAAATATTAAAAATCTCGAAATTAGCAAAACTCGAGCCCTGGACCCACTTCTCAAATCTCAGAAATTTTTACATTAATAGATTCCTTATCTTCTCACGAGTTCATATATAAACTCTCAAATCCGAGCTCAAATGAACCATCAAATCCCAATTTAACATACCAAAAACTCAAGCCCTAGTTCTTCAATTTAAGGCTTAATTTTCATAAATTTCAAGGTTAATTTCACATAATAATCGTGTTTTAAGATCATAGAACTCACCTCCAATCAATCCCAGTCGAGACCCTCTTCAATTTATGTCCAAAAGCTCTTAAGGTTGCTCAAAAAATGGTGGAAAATATCCTAAGCTCGCAGATGAAATGTTACCCAGACCTCATTTTCGCTTCTGCGATACCTTTATCGCTTCTGCGGTCACCGCTTTTGCGGTAGTTCTTCCGCTTCTGCGGAACTACACTAATTGCCTAGGACCGTTTCTGGGATCCATATCCGCTTCTGCGGACACCGCATACGCGGACCACCATCCGCTTCTGCGGAAGTCCTCCCATGACCACGAATTCGCACCTGCGACTCCCTTACCGCATCTGCGGAACCACATCTGCGGTCCCTTTTCCGCAGATGCGGAAATACCAGCTACCAGCAATCTTCAGAAATACAACAAGTCCAAATTCATCCCGATGGCCATCCGAAATCACCCCGAGGCCACCGGGACCTCAACCAAAAGTGCCAACCCATCCTAAAATATCATTCAAACTTGATCCAATCGTCAAAACATATCAAACAACACTAAAATCATCACTTAATCAAAAACCCAACCAAAACACCTCCGAATGACCTGAAACATTACACACACATCCCAAATCACTTAACGAAGCTACAAAAACTCTCAGAATTCCATCCCGACCCTCGGATCAAAATCTCACCTATCAACCGGAATTCGCCAAAATACTAACTTTGCCAATTCAAGCTTAATTCTATACCAGACCTCCAAAATCACTTTCGATCACACTCCTAAGTCACAAATCATCTAACGAATCTAACCAAATCGTAAAAACACCAATCCGAACTCATATACAAATAAGTCAAATTCTCGGTCAAACCTTTCAAATTCAAAGCTTTCAACTGAAACTGTTCTTTCAAATTCATTCCGAATCTTCCCGAAACTATAACCAACGATCTACATTAGTCATAATACCCAACACGGGGCAAGTCATGCCTGAGAACTGGCAATCAAAGTGCAAAAGTTTAAAACGACCGGTTGGGTCGTCACAAAAGCATGAAAAATCTGCTCATGCAAATGAAGAGAAGAAGCATAGGCTTTCCCCTCGTCAAGCTAGGGCAGAAGCTAGAACTAAACAAAAACATGATTTTGATGCTGGTGAATCTTTGAGGCAAATCAATTCATCGAAAAGGAAAGGCAAAGTGATAGATTTTGATGATGATTTTGGAAAAGATGAAGCTGTCATTAAACCTGCAAAGAAAGTTAAAGTGTCTCCTATAGTAAAATCTCCAAAAAAGCTCCTATTGTAAAATCTCCTAAAAATGTTCAACAACATTCATTGGTGAAGGCAAGAATTTAGTAATTTCAACAATAGTTTTTTGTTTGTTTTAATTCTTAGAAGGCTCCATAATCTGTATTTTTTGTGGTTTGTAGATTATTTGTCTACATTGTGAAGATTACTTGTAGTTTTCTGAATTTGTTTAAACTTGTAGATATATTGTTAAAAATTATAGTTATGTTCTTTTTGTTTTTAACTGTATTATGGAGTTGTAGAAATATTATAGATATATTGTATGACAATTATAGATATGGTATATTTTAGATTGGAGCAATGTATTAATAAGATATTAATTATTTTTTCTGCAAAATCGATATTTTTTTGCACCTCATAATGTTGATTACGGGGTCCTTAGGTTTCAACATTATCCGACCCCAGTGTTCCTAGCCAAATTAAAGAGTTATTATCTCTAAATGGTTTACAACTTTTCAAGAAGACATGTATCGATTATTTGCTGTCAATTTTCAAAATATGTATGAAAAACCAAGCTATTCATATTCTTATGAAGTGTGAATTGAATGCATCTGGTGCTTCCTATTTTTCAACTGAGTTAAAGGGGCAGAGGTTGAATTTTGGCTTGAGAGAGTTTGCGTAATAACCGGTCTTAGATGTTTTACCCAAGTGACAGACTTTGGTTATACTCCGATTATGACAGTAAGATAATGAGAAGTTATTTTCCAAACAAGGAAAAAGTGGAGAAATCATACCTAACACAGATTGTAACCAATAAAAGTTAGGTAAATGATGAGGACGCAGTCAAGTTATGTATTCTATATCTCATAGAATTCTTCACCTGTCCTTCAGACAAAGACAGTGTTGGGTTGGTAGACCATTTTAGATTTTATTTGATGGACTCCAGACAGTATGTGACATACCCATGGGGTATTGAGTCTTACAAACAGTTGATTGAATCAGTTAGGCACATGCTCAATCTTTTTGTTCATTTTTATCGCATTCGAGGATTCGCACTAGCTATCAAGTATGGTTGTATGAGTGTTTCTCTACCATCAACATTGATATAGCTATAAGAGTTGCTAATTCAATCCCTCATATACTTAACTGGTCATCTATTAAGGACAAGATATGGTTAGCTGCAATTGAAGATAGAATGATCAAACCTGAATGGATCAAGGTAAATGGTTTTTATTCATGAATATATAATTTAATACAAATTATCTACAATTTGTATACATATTTTGTTTAGTCAAGCTAATTTTTTTTTTAATTTAGTTCACCAACATAACTGAAGCAACTGAAGAGCTTTCTATGATGTCTTTGCGTATAAAGTTGAGTACATACTTGAAAAAGTTCAACACATTTCTGAGGATCCGAAAGTTGATGCTCCTCCATTAGAACCCAAAGAGTCAATTGGAAAAGAAGAGAAGAAGTCTATTCTTAAACAAATTAGAAAATTTAAAAAAAGGTCTTGAGAAGGTAACATGTATACATAAAATTGCATCTGTTCTTTAATGTATGTTAAAGCCATATTTTGAAACTAACACTCTATATTTTTAATATGTAGGTTGATTCAGATCTTGCATCTTTCAGGAAAGATGTATTTGAGGAACTAGGTAGCCTTCGAGCGCTACTAAATGACTCTATCAAGTCTGTTTTGCAGGTTATAAACAGTCGAAATGATAACATTGATGCCAAGGTAATATTTATCAGTTTATTTATTTAACAAAACTATTTCTGTCACCTCTAAGTTATATTGTTATTTATAAAATAAATATCCTAACTAATATAAAACTTTCAGTTTGCTGGGAGTTCTACAAAAAATGCTGACCACCCAAAAAAAGAACAATCAACAATTCCAGTGCACTAGTGGAGAACAATTGCATGCCAGCAGCAACAAACATGTATATACATAAATACATACATTTTATCTACAAATTAACTACAAGTTATCTACATCATACATACAACATATCTTCAAATTATTTAGAATATATTTACAACATATTTGTATGTATATGTGTGTGTATATATATATATATACATACAATTAAATACAATATATTTACACAGATCTATAGATTTATGTAGATCTCTATAATATACCTACATATCTCCTAAAAGTGTAAAGCAACTACTATCCATTATAATTTAAATACTTTAATGAAAAAACAGGGCATGTGAATGACATGGAAAATAATGACAATATTCCAACACATGTTGATTTATATTCCCATTTTGAAGGTGCAGTTGATGAAGAAAATGCAGGTATTAAATTGTATTAAGAAATTTTTGCTTTCTGTTTCAATTTTTTACTATTCTATTAAGCTAGATATACTAATTGTAACAGTGAGGGAAGATATGCATGTACAATCTCCAACTCACGGATTCACAATAACAATTCAAAGAGAACAAAAGAGTAAGGAAGATGCCAATGTAGGTGAAGAAGCTGAGTATGTAAATGTAGGTGATTCGAACGACTCTAGAGGTGAAAAGAAGGAGGTTACACTTGATGATTTTGAGCTGCCGGATAACTTCTCCCAGTTGATTAAGTTCGGTGAGCCTAACCAAGATGAAACAACACTTGTGCATCAAGGTAGAACAAGGCATCCTGGAAAGCGTGCCCGATCACCATTTCTCTCTTTATACAGTTCTTGTAATGACCCGGTCGGCCGTTTTTAAAATTTATGCCCCGATCCCCTATTAATTATTTCCCCTAAGTTCATTTCCGCTATTTTGGTTTACCGGGACGTTCGGTGTTGAATTTTGGAGAGTTTTGGGACACTTAGTCTCTAAATGAGAGCTTAAGTGTTGGAAAATGGTTCGTAGTTGGAATAGTATGAAGACGGCCTCAGAATGGAAATCCGATGGTTCCGTTAGCTCTGTTAGGTGATTTCGAGATTGGGAGCGTGCTCGAAATGAAATTTAGAAGTCCGTAGCTAAATTAGTCTTGAATTGGCGAAGTTAGTATTTTGGCGATTTCCGGTTGATAGGTGAGATTTTGATCTGGGAGTCGGAATGTAATTCCGAGAGTTGTCGTAGCTTCGCTAAGATATTTGGGATATGCGTGCAAAATTTCAGGTCATTCGTACGTGTTTTGGTTGGGTTTTTGATCGAGTGTGTTTTTTGGAAGTTTTAAAAGAACTTAGGCTTGAATTCGATGTAATTTGATGATTTTAGTGTTAGTTGAGGTGTTTTGATGATTGGAGCAAGTTTGGATGATGTTTTAAGACGTGTTGGTATTTTTGGTTGAGGTCCCGGGGGCCTCGGGTGTGTTTCAGATGCTTAATGGGGCATTTCCGTGTTGAAAAATATTGTAGCAGCAGAAGTTCTGGTATTTTTGCTTCTGCGGCTTGGGAATCGCAGAAACGCAGCCATAGAAGCGGCTGGTCAATCGTAGAAGCGGAAGCTGGGCTTCCTCCAATTTTCCGCAGAAGCGGAATATTTTCCGCGGAGGCGGAATCGCAAAAGCGATTTTTGTTCCACAAAAGCGGAAGTTCGACCCTCAGCGAAAGCCGCAGAAGCGGCTTATTTTTCCGCAGAAGTGGTTAATTGATCGCAGAAGCGGAAAACGTGTCTGGGCAGAAGGTTAAGTCCTGAAAATGGGACTTCGTTCCCATTTTCTTTTATTTGACAATTTGGAGCTCAGTTAAGGCGATTTCTCAAGAGATTTTCGGAGAGGACAACGGGGTGAGTGTTCTTAACTTAATTTTGGTTATATAACTCGAATCTATTATAAGTTTTGGCATTTAATCCGTGAATTTTGTCGGAAAAGTTTAGAAAAACCCTCTTGGATAAAATTATGGATTTGAGGGTCGAAATGTTATGAGATTAGGATAATTTTGGTATGGTTAGACTCGTAAGAGTGCGAGGTTTCTGGAAGTATAAATTTTACCCGATTCCGAGACATGGGCCCAAGGGGCATTTTGGTCATTTTACATAATTTTGCGTATTAGCTTAGAATTTAATTGTAGAATCAATAAATTGAATTATTATTTACAATATGCAATTTAATTGAATAGATTTGAGCCATTCAGAGTCAGATACTCGTGGCAAGAGCGTGGTTTCAGGTTGACTTGCACTTGTTCGAGGTAAGTGGCTTGTCTAACCTTGTATGGGGGACTTTGTCCCTTAGGATGTGATATTTGGTAATTGAATGCCTTGTACGTGAGGTGACGAGCGCGTACTTGAGCTAATTGTTGAAAACCCGAATTTTTACTTAAAATATTTGAACTGAGTTTCTTTCGTAATTGCTTTATTCTACTTGCTATTATAGCCTGTGCTAGTATAAAAAAAGTATGTTTAGTTGATCAAAATTGCCTATTTGCTTAATTTGCCTTAATTTTAATTACGTGGAGCATGTTAGGCCAGAATTATATGTTGCTTTGTATTGTTGTACTTCAATTTCTGAATATTCTCTGATTTTGGNTCCCCCTGCACATTTACTTTGGGACTACAGGTTAGATTCCCGGGAGATCCCCATGCACATTTACTTTGTGACTACGGGTTAGATTCCCGGGAGACCCCCTGCACATTTACTTTGGGACTACGGGTTAGATTCCCGGGAGATCCCCTAGCATATTGATAGTTGGACCACGGGATGGTATCCCGGGAGATCCTTCAGATATATTCATACGGTGGACTACGGGACGGTATCCCGGGAGCTCCTCGGACAGATTGATAAAATGGACTACAGGACGGTATCCTGGGAGATCCTTATTATTGGTGTTGGTATTGAGCTGTTTACTCTGTGTTATCTTATTTTCTGCATATAAATTGTTGTTTTGTGTAATCCGATTTACTCAATAGTTGTATCTTATTACTTCTGTTTATTTAATACTGTTGTCAACCTTATTATTTTATTTTATCTCAGTAGGGCCCTAACCTTCCTCGTCACTACCCAACCGAGGTTAGGCTTGGCATTTACTGAGTACCGTTGTGGTGTACTCATGCCCCTTCTGCGCATGTTTTTCATGTGTAGCTCCAGGTAACTCCACCAAGGCGTACTATCCTCGCGGAGGAGAGATATAGCAGAGACTTTGAGGTATATCTGCCACGTCCGCAGACCAGAAGTCTCTATCTTATTCCAGCTTTAGTATATGGCCTTCCTTTCTTTCGGTTGTGTAGACATTTTGGAGTTAGAGCAGTGTATTTCCTTTCTATTAGCCTGTGTTTCCCGTGAGTTTCCGGGTTTTGGGATTGAGTTGTAGATTTCTGTATTTCTTTGAGTTGTATAGGCCGAGCAACCTTATATGCAGCTATTATTTTACATATGTTCAGTTTTGATTAATTGTTTCCGCGAGTTATATTGAATTTCCGCATTGTTAAGCTTACCTAGTTGTAGGAACTAGGTGCCCTCACGACATGTTTATGGAGGGTGAACTGGGGTCGTGACAAGTTGGTATCAAAGCTCTAGGTTCATAGGAGTCATGGAACACAGGCCGGTTTATTAGAGTCTCACTGATCGGTACGGAGACGTCTGTACTTATCTACGAGAGGTTAGGTAACCGTTAGGAAAATTCCACTTCATTTCATTCCTTATCGTGCGTCATTTATTCAGTTGGAGCCTATATCATATGTTCTTTTGCATCCACTCGTGTATTGAAATTGCGCACTCGGTATCAAGTATGCGCCGACGGTCCGTGATGCTACAGAAGAATTGTAAGGGAGCCAAGAATTTACTCAACCATTGTTACCGCGTGTCATCCATATCGATAATGCAGGCGTATTGAGAGATCATTCAATTGTGCACATGGGGGTGCAATAGGTTCTGACATCTGGTTGATAAGTACAGTCTTAAGAAGGTTGCTTTAACCTTTCTCAGCTCTTCAGGGGCAAAGCATCTCCATGAACGAGTCAGTCTATGAGTTTCACAAACTTTTTCTTTAACTTCCTTCCCCTTGTACATCACAGTCACTCGGTCATAGCTCCATGGTACAACCTTTTCACTAACCACTGGTAACTGAGTCACCGATTTAATGATAACCGGCTCTGTGCGAGCGCCCTTTACAATCACAACAGTCTTAACAACCGCTCCTGATACTTTAAGGGGTTCTTGTTTTACTGCCATCACTGGTTTGTTGACTATCTGTTCTACTGTGACCAATGTCTTTTCACTGATTAATTTCTCATTTGCTTTGTTCTCACTGGCCCTGATCATCATCACGGTATGTGAAGGCTTCTTACATTTACCTTTTTGCACTAACTCGATCATATGAGTCTCATGATGGGTGGGTAATGGATTCTGAGTGATAAGTAATGGTAGAGTCATGAGGTGGATGTAGATCTAAAGATAGTTGGTGGTAATAGAGACTATGTGTTTCGTATGAGATGTCTATTTAGCGAAGGGTACAACTAGCGACCGAGATACTGGAGGAAGTGAATTTAACTGTCCTAATAATGACATGTACCAAACGAACGACTTGAGGTGTCTTATGATGGTGACATACGAGTGATAAAGGTTAGTATCGTGAAGTATCGGGATGTATCTTTTAAGCACGTGATTTTTGCCCTATATGAGAAATACTCCCAAAAAATCCAAAATGAAACGTTTTGTGTTGTGTGTAATTTTGCCGGGTTTTTGTGTTATTTTCCTTTTATATTTTTGCATTTTTGTGCGTTCGTGTTTATTTGTTTAAATTAACGAAAATTAAAAAAAAAAAAAAACATGTGTCACATTTGCACATTTAGATTTAATTGGGCAATTAGGAAGTAACAGAACCCTATTGGATTCTTGAAAATCACAAAAATATATACTTTTGTATTTTATCATTTTTATTGTCCAAATTATATGATTTTTGTTTTTAACTAATGTTTAATCTTGTGTGTTACTTGTTATTAAGGGTTAATTAATATTTTGTAAGTTAATATTGGTTTTACAATTTATTGTAGAATTTTTGGTAATTAGGAATTAAAAGGAAAACAAAGAAATAGAAGAAAACAAAGTAAAGAAAAATTGGACTGGCCCAATCACACATACCCAAATCCCAGGCCCAAATGAATCCGGTTTGGTCCATCTCAGAGGCAGCCAAAAATGACGTCGTTTCAAGAACAACCGATCTCAGTCGTTCGATCCAAGTCAATCCAACGACCCTCGTCCCATCTCCCAACCCGTCTCACCAGAGTCGACCCATTCCCACACCCAGTCCGCCCCGTCATCCCCCCAAATGACGTTGTTCCCATGTTAATGACCAATCCAGGCCGTTGATCTTATCAGATCAAACGGTCGGGATTTTTTTTCCCTTCTAATATATAAACCTAATCTTCCTACCCAGCCCCCAATCCAAACACCCCCCACCCCTTTCGTCTCTTTCGAGCTCAGAGACCAGACGAACCCCTACCAAACCCTAGCCGCCCTCGTGCCCCTTCGCCTGAAACCCAGGGGCAACGACGCCGCCGATCACCAGATTAACACCCCTAAGCCACCCAACCACCCTGGACACGAATCCATGAACCGTTTGCTTCGAATCACTCTCCATCGTCTCGAATCTTCGTTTGAAGATTTGATAAAAACCTTAGCTTACCGCAACCAAGCACAAACTTACACCATGTCACCCCCTGACCTCCCTCATACCCAAAACACACTTGTTTCCGTTCGAATCTGGCTAGAAACACTCGAACCCCGAATCAAACCTCAAGAACCCTAAAAAATCCAAGCCTGGAATCTGTTCAAATTAATGAGGTTTTGAGTGTTCAATGGACCTTAGTCGAAGTGTTCTCAGTTGAGAACACTCGATTAAGGTCCGTTCGACCTCAAAAATCCAAGTCCGAGTCGGTCCCAGGGTCGTCTGTTTCTGATTTTTGTCACTAAGGTATTTTTCCTTCCTTTGTTCTATTTTGGCATTTATATCTGTTTATTTGTTTAGTTTAGTTTTATTTCAATTTGGTCGATTGTTCTGTCCATCTCCAAACATTTTATTTGGTCAAAATTTTCTTCTGTCCATTGTTAAGTGTGTGTTGAGCCATGTAGACGATTTGAAATGTCATCGAATAATTAGTTTCATAAGTCTCCTGCTCCTGTCCAAAGCCATATGAATCACCCTGTTCATATGTTTGATTTTGTTTGTTTGTTACTAATTGTGTAGGTGTAATCGATTAAATAAGTGTCGTCAATTAAATTTGCTTGAAAAAAAAAACTGAAGAAGCATGATAATAGGCCATTTTGTTCATTCCTATATGATTACCGGACTGTTTCCTTCTCTGTATTAAACCTGTATTGAGTTGAACCTGTGAATGTTCAGTTTTTGATTACTTCATTGGGTTTGAGTTGATCAGGATTGGTTCCCAATATGATCAACTCATTCCCTTTGATTGATACTTTCCTGATTTTGATCTTGACCTTCTGATTTGAATCTACTGCCTGAACTTGATTAGGAATTGGATATAGATGTAATAATTTAGTTGAGCAATTAGGAATCAGGTATTAGGGTTATAACTTATATAGGTTTAATAACAGGATAACAGGCTTATGGTAATACAATAATTTTCAGGGGATTTAAGGGTTAACTTTGGGTTTTAACAGAGTTCTAATCAGTTTAAGCTTAATGGTATCTAGTGGTTAATAAATATCATTATTTTAATTAGAAATGGGGGACAAGACATAAGAGCATGGGGAGTTAATAGGAATATTTTAATCACCCCATAACTCTTGATTAATACAATGGGAACAAGCATGGGGAACCAATAACTTTCATCAAGAGAAAGCTTTAAGGCATGGGAATCAAAGGGGTATGGGCAGAGTTTAAGGTCTGAGTATTCCCAGGCAGACCTTGGAGGCCTGTTTTAGGCTATAAATAGGCTCACTTAAGACTGAGAAAGGGCTGGAATTTGAAGATAAAAACTCCAGAGATATAGAGTTGAATAGGCTGGATTTTACCTCAAAGAGTTCAGTAATTATAGAGTGAAAAATAGGCTGGATTTTCTAACAAGAATTCAGAGATAAAAAGTTTAAGTAGGCTGTTTTCTTATTGTTATTTTTCAGAGAGTCTAGGCTGAATTTTTACACTAAAAGTTCAGGTAATTTGAGAGTGTTTCTGTTTTGGTATTAAAGAACAGAGGATCAGAACTGTTCTATTGCATCTGGTTCCCTTCTGTTTCTATCTATGATTGCACTTTGGTACTGCCGTGTTTCAAGTTGGTTTCCTGGGTTGCTATTTGGTTATTTGTTACTGCTTCATTGGGTTTCTGCTGGAGTCATGGGTCTTAAAATTTGTCACTGAGTATTACTGGTTGTTATTGGTTGTTGTTGTTTGTTGCTGGCTGCTGTATGTTACTGTTGTTCTGCTAATCTTCCTCTTCTTTTGCTTCCTATACCAGGTACACTTTCGAGTCACACTGTGATGTAGCTGTAAAAATGAAAGAAATGCTCGGGTAGTTAAACACTTAATGTACCTGTAATTTAGTAGATAAGCACTAAATAATTGTATAATCTATTTTGTAATTCAATGAAGTATGTGGATTGTGGATTTTGCATCTTATAATGACTGCATTGGACCAGAAATATTGCTTTCTTAGTTGTAAATTTAGTAATTTAATCCTAATTTCAGTAGCATGGACTTAGAAGTCAAATTTCCAAGTTAACTGTACTTTCTCGAATAAGTTAAGCATGCCCATTATTGTCAAGTTGTCTAGTTGAATAATTGGAACAAGATGAAGATAGCATGAGTTTTTTTTATTTTCAATCTGTCTGTTGAAACTCGTTGGTTCCCTAGTTATAGAGGCTTCAATATCATCAGCAATAGGTAGATAATAATTGTAGGCAGCCTACTTGCTCAAAAAAATGAAATATTGTGTTTAGCTTCATCATGTAATGCAATTGGCGATAACCTGTGCATGCTAAATCGAACTCGAATCCGTTTTTGCGAATTGAACATTGAACTAGGCCCAATATTGGAATAAGATGGCCTAGGTCCCATTTAATACTACATGCGTTGGACCTGGGCCCACGTTGGCAAACGGACTACCCATATGGCACCTATTTTCAGATTTAACAAACCGTGTTCAAAACCCGACTATAACAACTCGTAAGCCTGTAAATAAATTAGGACATTTTCTTCTTTCATTTTAGAGAAGGACGAAAAATAAAAGAATGTAGTCACTTTAGGATGATCCTTTTTAAATAAACGAGATGAGCCTCGCCAAATACAACACACAAGTTGAGGGGCCCTCAATAAATGGATATAATAATTGGATAGACTTCGGGATCGGCCGCTTAGTGAACTTTATGGCTTTTTCCCAAAATAACAATGCATTAGTCTCTTTAGGCGCGCACTTTAAATAACCTTACCTTCTTAAACTCGGGTGCGCATTTATGCGACCCAAATCTAAATCTCAACGAAGTCGAAATGCGTCGACGAATCACGGGTACATTGATTGTGACGTGGTTCGAGATGCATTTCCATGACGTTGCAATTCATTTTTTAAAAAAAATAAGGAATGAGACGAGCCTCGCCAAACAAAACTCATAGGCTGCGGGGCCCTCAATACGTGTTTGTAAAGGTACTTAGACTTCGGGATAGGCCGATTAGCAAAATTTCATGGCCTTACCCAAAATAATGATACGCTAGTCGTTTTAGGCGCGTCTTTAATAAGTTACTTCCTTAAATTCGGGTGCACATTTATGTGACCCAAATCCAAATCTCAATAGAGCCAAAATGTGTCGATAACCACGGGTACATTGACTGTGACGTGATTCGAGATACGTTTTCACAACGTTGCAATTCTTTGTTAAA
>MU684554.1:26022-85367 GCA_026770625.1 Nicotiana glauca
TACTCCATTGTGGAGCAGTTAAGAAAGACTCCGGCACAGATTTCGTTGCTATCCTTGTTGATCCATTCCAGTGACCATTGCCAGGCACTGATGAAAATCCTGAACGAGGCTCATGTTCCGGATAAAATCTCTATAAATCACTTGGAAAGGATAGTGCATAAAATCTTTGAGGTAAACAGGGTGACGTTCTCTAATGATGAATTGCCGGCAGAGGGTACAGAACACAACAAAGCCCTATACTTGACCATGAAATGCGAAGAATCTGTGGTCACTCGAGTGTTGATTGATAATGGGTCGAGTGCCAACATTTGTACTTTGACTACTCTGAACAAGCTGAAGGTTGATCATGACCGAATTCACAGGAACAGTGTGTGCGTCCGAGGTTTCGATGGGGGTGGTACTGACACGGTAGGTGACATCGTACTAGAATTGACCATTTGGCCCAGTGGAATTCACCATGGAATTCCAAGTGGTAGACATGGCAGTATCATACAATCTTCTATTAGGGCGACCCTGGATTCATGCCGCCAAGGCAGTGCCTTCCACATTGCACCAGATGGTGAAATTTGAGTGGGACAGGCAGGAGATAGTGGTGCACGGGGATGACGGTACAGGCGCTGTGGGTGATGCCATTGTGCCATTCATAGAAACCGACGATGACAAAGGTCCCTGGGTTTACTAGATTTTTGATGCAGTCCCAGTAGATAAAATTTTCGAAGGCGAGGACCTTCCACTGCCCAGAATCGCAGCGGCCACCTTCATGATAGCCTCAGAAATGTTAAACAGTGGGTTTGTACCAGGAAAAGGCTTGGGGGTTGATTTGCAAGGTATTGTCCAACCAGTTTCTTTGCCCAAGAATCTGGATACTTTTGGGTTGGGATACAAGCCTACAGCAACATACGTAAGACGTGCTCGAAAGTTGAAAAAGAGAGGTTGGGCTCTTCCCAAGCCGGTTCCGCGTCTCTCCAGATCCTTTGTCAGATAAGGTAGCAGAAGGTTGTCGGTCCCGAAGGTTCTCAGACCACTGATTGGGTTAGATGGGGATTTGAATCAGAGTTTTGAAAAGTTGATCGCCGACGTCAACGTGATAGAAGCTAGAGAGGGTTCCAGTAGGGCAGATATACAGTTTGTGGGGCCTAGGGCCAATATCAACAATTAGACAGCTACTCATCTTCCTACCCAGAGGGAGTCTTGCTAGTAGGCTCTGATTTTTCTTTCTTGTTTTCTGGATTATTACAGGGTGTAATCCAAATTTTGTTTTATTTTGTATTCGGCAAAAGTATTAAACTCTGTTATCCCACATTTTAATAAAGTGAAAGTTTTCCCCCTTTATTTTATTTTAATTCTGTTTTCTTCTTTTCCCTTTCTGAACAGTTCTCTTTATACTGGTTTTAATGACATGGCATGCACAACGGATCTTCAACCTAGTCTAAAAAATCAATCTGATTCTGAATTAATTGTACAAGAGGTCGATTATGATGATGAGTCAGAATATGATGGGGACAAAGCCTTTGAAGAGATAAACAGAGAATTAAGCCAGTTCGAAGATAAACCCAAGCCCAATTTGAATGACACTGAAGCTGTCAATTTAGGGGATGCAGACAATGTCAGGAAACCAAAATTAGCATACACATTGAGCCGAACATCAGGGAAGAACTAATCAAAGCACTCATTGAGTTCAAAGATGTTTTTGCATGGTCGTATGATGACATGTCGGGTTTAAGCACTGATTTAGTGGTTCACAAATTACCCACTGACTCGGCCTGCCCTCCCGTTAAGCAGAAATTGAGAAATTTCAAGACGGACATGAGTATGAAGATTAAAGAAGAAGTAACCAAGCAGCTGCAAGCAAAGGTTATTCGAGTCACTCGATATCCTGATTGATTGGCTAATGTGGTGCCAGTGCCGAAGAAAGACGGGAAGATTAGGGTATGTGTCGATTACCGCAATCTGAATAGGGCAAGCCCAAAGGATAACTTTCCATTACCTAACATTCATATCTTGATCGATAATTGTGCCGGACATGAGATCGGGTCATTTGTGGATTGCTATGCCGGGTACCATCAGATCCTGATGGATGAAAAAGATACGGAAAAGACGGCTTTCATTATGCCGTGGGGGACTTATTGCTACCGAGTAATGCCGTTTGGTTTGAAGAACGCTGGGCAACGTACATGAGAGCAATGACTACTGTGCTTCATGATATGATACACAAAGAGATTGAGGTGTACGTAGATGATGTGATCATAAAATCCAAGCGCCGGGAAGACCATGTGGCAGACCTAAGGAAGTTCTTCCAAAGACTTCGAAGGTACGATATTAAGCTCAACCCGGCCAAATGTGCATTTGGTGTCCCATCTGGAAAACTGTTGGGATTTATCGTTAGTCGGCGAGGCATTGAGTTGGATCCATCAAAGATCAAATCCATCTAAGAACTACCACCGCCGAAGAACAAAACAGAAGTAATGAGTCTGTTGGGAAGATTGAATTATATCAGCAGGTTCATCGCTCAACTCACAGCAACTTGTGAGCCCATATTTTGGCTGTTGAAGAAAGATGCTGCGGTAGAATGGACGGCAGAATGTCAGGAAGCATTTGACCAAATCAAAGGGTATCTGTCAAATCCACCCGTATTGGTTCCACCCAAGCCGGGAAGACCGTTGATTCTCTATCTTGCGGTCCTGGAAAATTCGTTTAGTTGCGTACTGGGGCAAGATGACATTACAGGAAGGAAGGAGCAAGTCATATATTATCTCAGCAAAAAGTTTACAGTATATGAGGTCAAGTACACTCAACTTGAGAAGACATGTTGCGCCCTAAATTGGGTGGCACAAAAGCTGAAGCATTATCTATCATCATATACTACTTACCTCATTTCACGCTTGGATCCACTGAAGTATATTTTCCAGAAGCCTATGCCCACAGGGAGGTTAGCAAAATGGAAGATATTACTCACAGAATTTGACATCGTCTACGTGACGAGGACGGCCATGAAAGCCCAAGAATTGGCCGATCACCTAGCTGAGAATCTTGTTGATGAAGAATACGAGCCATTGAGGACGTATTTTCCTGATGAAGAGGTGATATGTATAGATGATTTGGAATTAACCGAGGAACCAGAGTGGAAGCTTTTCTTTGATGGAGCTGCAAATGCAAAGGGAGTTAGAATAGGAGCAGTACTTATTTCTAAAACAGGACATCATTATCCTGTTATGGCTCAGCTGCGTTTCTATTGTACCAACAACATGGCTGAGTATGAGGCGTGCATTTTGGGCATACAGTTAGCCGCAAATATGGATGTCCAAGCGTCTTCGTCTTGGGAGACTCGGACCTCTTGGTGCATCAGATTCAAGGTGAATGGGAAACATGGGATTTGAAGCTTATACCCTACCGCCAATGTTTGCATGAGCAAGCGATTCCGATCATTGGAGTTCATACACATCCCAAGAGTTCACAATGAGATTACCGATGCTTTGGCCACCTTAGCATCGATGTTGCACCACCCAGACAAAGTTCATGTTGACCCATTGCATATTCAGGTTCGTGATCAGCATGCTTATTGCAACATGATAGAGGAAGAAATAGATGGCGAGCCATGGTTCTACGATGTCAAAGAATACCTCAGGATGGGGATATACCCGGAGCAGGCCACCGGAGATAAAAAAAGAGCCATTCGGAGATTGGAAAGTGGATTTTTCCTCAATGGAGGAGTGCTGTACAAAAGAACCCCAGATTTGGGTTTGCTAAGATGTATAGATGCTGGTCAAGCCATGACAGTTATGACTGAGGTACACGCTGGAGTTTGCGGGCCACATATGAGGTGGTATGTATTGGCGAAGAAGATCATCCGAGCAGGATATTATTGGCTCACTATGGAGCATGATTGTATCAGTTTCGTGCGAAAATGCCATCAGTGTCAGATACACAGAGATCTGATTCATTCTCCGCCAATTGAATTGCATACGATGTCAGCACCTTGGCCCTTTGTTGCGTGGGGCATGGATGTTATTGGACCTATTGAGCCGGCAGCTTCCAACGGTCACAGGTTCATTCTAGTAACCATTTACTATTTCACCAAATGGGTCGAAGCTAAAACTTTCAAGTCAGTAACCAAGAAAGCGGTAGTAGATTTTGTTCATTCCCATATCATCTGTAGATTTGGGATCCCCAAGGTGATCATCACGAATAACGGTGCTAATCTTAATAGTAGTTTGATGAAAGAAGTATGTCAACAGTTTAAGATTACACACCGTAATTCCACCCCATATCGCTCCAAAGCGAACGGTGCGGTTGAAGCAGCCAACAAAAACATGAAGAAGATATTGAGGAAGATGGTAGAAGGGTCTAGGCAATGGAATGAAAAGCTGCCATTTGCATTATTGGGTTACCGCACTACTGTTCGTACTTCAGTAGATGCAACTCCTTATGCGTTGGTATACGGAACTGAAGCGGTAATACTGGCAGAGGTTGAAATTCCGTCCCTCCGGATTGTCGCTGAAGTCGGGATTGATGATGATGAATGGGTCAAAGCTCGGTTGGAGCAGTTGAGCTTAATCGATGAAAAGAGATTGGCAGCAGTATGTCATGGTCAGTTGTATCAAAGGAGAATGGCAAGAGCCTACAACAAGAAGGTACGCCCCACAAAATTTGAAGTAGGGCAGCAAGTGTTGAAACGGATCCTCCCGTATCAGGCCGAGGCAAAGGGCAAGTTTGCCCCGAATTGGCAAGGGCCGTTCGTTGTGACCAGAGTGTTATCTAATGGCGCCTTATGTTTGACGGATGTCGAAGGAAGATGCATCGACATGGCTATCAATTCTGACGCAGTCAAGAGATATTATGTGTAAATTCTTTGATTGTATTTGCCATTATTTGTTTATTTGTACTTGGCGGTATCGGAGAATGAAATGACGGAGGCAATTCTTTCTTCTATCCAAACACTTTAACCTTTGCTTCCCCTTTGAGCCTTATTTATTCTTTCATACCCCTCTCTAGGAATCATTAATGAAAATGAAAATGGAAAAAGAGGAGAAAAGAAAAGAAAGAAATAAAGAAAAGAAAGAAAAGAAAGAAAAATAATAACAACAAAAAGGAAAGTCACAAGAAATACAAATGAATCAGTGAACTACGTTGGACCTGATTCCTGAAATAGGATACGCAGGCGCCTCACGGCTCGGTCATAGTTTAATAAAATCAAAAAATCCCCCATGCAAGAAAACTGGGGCAAAAGTTATGTTTTAAAATTTTGGGAAAAGTTTGATTCCGAGAGTTGTAATGTTTCACCCGTCGAAGTTATTTCGAATTCTTGATATCCTTTTTCTTTTATCCCCGCACAAAGAACCATATTGATGTCCAAAAGACCTCCCGATCAGTATTCGAGGGGTGCCAAGTCAGGCAAATGAAAGCCAAGAATAACACACTGATCCCCGACTGAATGAGGATCATGAGCTGAAGGAATTAATAGCCAAAAGAATCCCCAGTAGAGAAAATCTTATCGGCAACACTCTAATCCCCAGCGGAGGAAGAAAAATAAAATGAGAGAGTCTTATCGGTGAAAACCTTCACATGAACCATAAGGCGATGAAAGCTGAGAGAAACAAAATGAGAGAGTCTTATGGCAAAAACCTTCACGGGCACCATAAGGCGACGGGAGTCGAGAGAAATGAGAGAGTCTTATTAGTGAAAACACCTCGAAGGGTACTATGAGGCGACAAGATAAGATTGGCGGAAAGGATCCGCATTTGGCAAAGAATGGGGTGCCTACTCATCCCCAGCAAAATGAAGTCATCAGAAAGATTGATTGATAAATAAACTGGGTTGGCTGGATCCAAAATGCACGACGTGATCGTTAGGACCGGTTATACCGTTCAGATAAGTCCTTTTTCTTTTCTTTTCCCCAGCATTTGTTCAAAAAGATTTCTTCTTTTCTATCCTTTTAAAGTCATTAATTTTTCTTCGTTTAAAGACTTCTTCTCCAGCAGTTTGTTTTTAAAAGGATTTTTTAGAGCTTACTACCAGTCGCTATAATGGTGCAAATCAAAATATGAATAAGACAGGCCAGCGACAAGGCGATAAAATGAAAAGAAGTTTGTTGCAAGGTCAAGTGGAAAATTGGCCTAGAATTTCATGGGAATTATGGAGGAAAACAGAAAAACAACAAATTGAAAAAATTGTGGACCAAATTCCCAGAGGCTCCCCAGCAGATCATCTAGATGCAGGAGCATCCCCGACAGATTTTCGACCAAGTTCCAAGAGGGTCGGACAACACAGGGCGGAGAAAAGAGAAAGGGAAAAACCATCCCCAGTAGAAATATCATCCCCAGCAAATAATATCGTCCCCCCAACAAGTTTTGGGAACGCAGAGTAGGGAAAGGGGAAAAGGGAAAAGCCATCCCCAACAGGAGTGGCACGACCACTCAGCACGCTTTAAACTAACAAAATTTTCTTTGATTTGAAACAGGGAATGAAATGTTGTTGATAGCAGAAAGACATGCCACAAAGAAGATCACCAAAACTGGGGCAGAAAATTTTAGACAGTTGTTGAAAATTTTCTCGAAGGAACGAGGAAATCAATTCAAGTTACTTTTAAGTTGTTATAGTCGGGAGCTCGCCCGTAGAACGGAGGTGTTATTGTTTAAAGTTGTCAAAGTAGGGAGCCCGCCCGTAGAATGGAGGTGTTACTTTTAAAGTTGTCGAAGTCGGGAGCCCGCCCGTAGAATGGAGGCATTACTTTTCAAGCTGTTGCAGTCGGGAGCCCGCTCGAAGAACGGAGGTGTTACTTTTAAAGTTTTTTGAAGTCGGGAGCCTGCCCGTAGAACGGAGGTGTTACTTTTCAAGCTGTTGCAGTCGGGAGCCCGCCCGTAGAACGAAGGTATTCTTTTCAAAGTTGTCAAATTCGGGAGCCCGCCCGTAGAACGGAGGTGTTATTTTCAAAGTTGCTGCATTCGGGAGCCCGCCCGTAGAACGGAGGTGTTACTTTTAAAGCTGTTGAAGTTGGGAGCCTGCCCGTAGAACGGAGGTGTTACTTTTAAAGTTTATTGAAGTCGGGAGCCTGCCCATAGAACGGAGGTGTTACTTTTAAAGTTTTCAAAGTCGGGAGCCCGCCTGTAGAACGGAGGTGTTACTTTTCAAGTTGTTGCAGTTGGGAGCCCGCCCGTAGAATGGAGGTGTTACTTTTAAAGTTGTCAAAGTAGGGAGCCCGCCCGTAGAACAGAGGTGTTACTTTTCAAGCTGTTACAGTCGGGAGCCCGCCCGTAGAATGGAGATGTTACTTTTAAAGTTGTCGAAGTCGGGAGCCCGCCCGTAGAATGGAGGTGTTACTTTTCAAGTTTATTGAAGTCGGGAGCCCTCCCGTAGAACGGAGGTGTTACTTTTCAAGCTGTTGCAGTCAGGAGCCCGCCCGTAGAATGGAGGTGTTACTTTTCAAGTTTGTTGAAATCGGGAGCCCGCCCGTAGAACGGAGGTGTTCTTTTCAAAGTTGCCAAATTCGGGAGCCCGCCCATAGAACGGAGGTGTTATTTTCAAAGTTGTTGCATTCGGGAGCCCGCCCGTAAAACGGAGGTGTTATTTTCAAAGTTGTCGAAGTCGGGAGCCCGCCCGTAGAATGGAGGTGTTACTTTTCAAGTCTGTTGCAGTCGGGAGCCCGCCCGTAGAACGGAGGTGTTACTTTTAAATTTTTTTGAAGTCGGGAGCTCGCCCGTAGAACGGAGGTGTTACTTTTCAAGTTTGTTGAAATCGGGAGCCCGCCCATAGAACAGAGGTGTTATTTTCAAATTTGCCAAATTCGGGAGCACGCCCGTAGAACGAAGGTGTTATTTTCAAAGTTGCTGTATTTGGGAGCCCGCCCGTAGAACGGAAGTGTTATTTTCAAAGCTGTCGAATTCGGGAGCCCGTCCGTATAACGGAGGTGTTACTTTTAAGTTGTCGCAATCGGGAGCCCGCCCGTAGGATGGAGGTGTTACTTTCAGTTGTTGCAGTCGGGAGCCCGCCCGTAGAATGGAGGTGTTACTTTTAAAGTTGTTGAAGTCGGGAGCCCGCCTGTAGAATAGAGGTGTTACTTTTTAGTTATTGAAGTCAGGAGCCCACCTGCAAAATAGAGGAATATATTTCAAGATCAAATCAGAAGTCAGTAAGGCGGAAGGTCACCAACATAACAAGTTTAATGAAGGAAGCAATGTCCCCAATGGACAGAACAAAATGATGAAACTTGTGATCAGGAAAAGCGAAAGGTCAGTGTTATACCCAGCAGTTTTCGCAAGAAAGAAGCACCTGAGGAAACACAAGTCGACAAGAAAGCAAGACAACAAGAGCAAGTTGAAAATAGATAAGATTTGTAGTTCCTAGTTAGTCTAGCTTTTGTTTTCTTTTAGAAATGGTGTAATAAGGAGATCAGTAAGCGTTAGTAACGACATGCAGCAGCAGTGACAACAAAATTCCAGTCCCATGGTAGTCCCAGCTACCAAAACTTCCCGAACTACATTGACCTGATTCCCTTTTAGCCAGGGATATGTAGGAGACCTTTTGAAGTAAGTGTTCGGTCAAATATTTCAAAAATGCTTCACACGGAGTACACAAACGGGCAAAAATTACTCGCTTTATCTTTGCACGAAAACTCCTCGTGTTTTCGGACAAAGAGGGACAGCTGTAAGCACGTGATTTTTGCCCTATATGAGAAATACTCCCAAAAAATCCAAAATGAAATATTTTGTGTTGTGTGCAATTTTGCCGGGTTTTTGTGTTATTTTCCTTTTATATTTTTGCATTTTTGTGCGTTCGTGTTTATTTGTTTAAATTAACGAAAAGTACCAAAAAAAACATGTGTCGCATTTGCACATTTAGATTTAATTGGGCAATTAGGAAGTAACGGAACCCTATTGGATTCTTGAAAATCACAAAAAAGGGTTAATTAATATTTTGTAAGTTAATCTTGGTTTTACAATTTATTGTAGAATTTTTGGTAATTAGGAATTAAAAGGAAAACAAAGAAATAGAAGAAAACAAAGTAAAGAAAAATCGGACTGGCCCAATCACACATACCCAAATCCCAGGCCCAAATGAATCCGGTTTGGTCCATCTCAGAGGCAGCCAAAAACGATGTCGTTTCAAGAACAATCGATCTCAGCCGTTCGATCCAAGTCAATCCAACGGCCCTCGTCCCATCTCCCAACCCGTCTCACCAGACCCGACCCATTCCCACACCCGGTCCGCCCCGTCACCCCCCCCCCAAACGACGTCATTCCCATGTTAATGACCAATCCAGGCTGTTGATCTCACCAGATCAAATGGCCAGGATTTGTTTTCCCCTCTAATATATAAACCTAATTTTCCTACCCAGCCCCCAATCCAAACACCCCCACCCCCACCCCTTTCGTCTCTTTCGAGCTCAGAGACCAGACGAACCCCTACCAAACCCTAGCCGCCCTCGTGCCCCTTCGCCTGAAACCCGACGGCAACGACGCCGCCGGTCACCAGATTAACACCCCTAAGCCACCCAACCACCCTGGACACGAATCCATGAACCGTTTGCTTCGAATCACTCTCCATCGTCTCGAATCTTCATTTGAAGATTCGAGCAAAACCTTAGCTTACCGAAACCAAGCCCAAACTTACACCATGTCACCCCCTGACCTCCCTCATACCCAAAACACACTTGGTTTCGTTCGAATCTGGCTAGAAACACTCGAACCCCGAATCAAACCTCAAGAACCCTAAAAAACCCAAGCCTGGAATATGTTCAAATTAATGAGGTTTTGGGTGTTCAATGGACCTTAGCCGAAGTGTTATCAGTTGAGAACACTCGATTAAGGTCCGTTCGACCTTAAAAATCCAAGTCCGAGTCGGTCCCAGGGTCGTTTGTTTTTAATTTTTGTCACTAAGGTATTTTTCCTTCCTTTGTTCTATTTTGGCGTTTATATCTGTTTATTTGTTTAGTCTAGTTTTATTTCAATTTGGTCGATTGTTCTGTCCATCTCCAGACCTTTTATTTGGTCAAAATTTTCTTTTGTCCATTGCTAAGTGCGTGTTGAGCCATGTAGTCGATTTGAAATGTCATCGAATAATTAGTTTCATAAGTCCCCTGCTCATGTCCAAAGCCACATGAATCACCCTGTTCATATGTTTGATTTTGTTTGTTTGTTACTAATTGTGTTGGTGTAATCGATTAAATAAGTGTCGTCAATTAAATTTGCTTGAAACAAAAAACTGAAGAAGCATGATAATAGGCCATTTTGTTCATTCCTATATGATTACCGGCCTGTTTCCTTCTCTGTATAAACCTGTATTGAGTTCAACCTGTGGATGTTCGGTTTTTGATTACTTCATTGGGTTTGAGTTGATCAGGATTGGTTCCCAATATGATCAACTCATTCCCTTTGATTGATACTTTCCTGATTTTGATCTTGACCTTCTGCTTTGAATCTACTGCCTGGACTTGATTAGGAATTGGATATAGCTGTAATAATTTAGTTGAGCAATTAGGAATCAGGTATTAGGGTTATAACTTATATAGGTTTAATAACAGGCTAACAGGATTAGGGTAATACAGTAATTTTCAGGGGATTTAAGGGTTAACTTTGGGTTTTAACAGAGTTCTAATCAGTTTAAGCTTAAGGGTATCTTGTGGTTAATAAATATCATTATTTTAATTAGCAATGGGGGACAAGACATAAGAGCATGGGGAGTTAATAGGAATATTTATATCACCCCATAACTCTTGATTAATACAATGGGAACAAGCATGGGGAACCAATAACTTGCATCAAGAAAAAGCTTTAAGGCATGGGAATCAAAGGGGTATGGGCAGAGTTTAAGGTCTGAGTATTCCCAGGCAGACAGCCTATTTTAGGCTATAAATAGGCTCACTTAAGACTGAGAAAGGGCTGGAATTTGAAGATAAAAAACTCCAGAGATATAGAGTTGAATAGGCTGGCTTTTACCTCAAAGAGTTCTGTAATTATAGAGTGAAAAATAGGCTTGATTTTCTAACAAGAATTCAGAGATAAAACTTTAAGTAGGCTGTTTTCTTAAAGTTATTTTTCAGAGAGTCTAGGCTGAATTTTTACACTAAAAGTTCAAGTAGTTTGAGAGTGTTTCTGTTTTTGTATTAAAGAACAGAGAATCAGAACTGTTCTATTGCATCTCTTGCATCTGGTTCCCTTCTGTTTCTGTCTGTGATTGCACTTTGGTACTGTCGGGTTTCAAGTTGGTTTCCTGGGTTGCTATTTGGTTATTTGTTACTGCTTCATTGGGTTTCTGCTGGAGTCCTGGGTTTTAAAATTTGTCACTGAGTATTACTGGTTGTTATTGGTTGTTGTTGTTTGTTGCTGGTTGTTGTATGTTACTGTTGTTCTGCTGATCTTCCTCTTCTTTTGCTTCCTATACCAGGTACACTTTCGAGTCACACAGTGATGTAGCTGTAAAAATGAAAGAAATGCTCGAGTAGTTAAACACTTAATGTACCTGTAATTTAGTAGATAAGCACTAAGTAATTGTATAATCTATTTTGTAATTCAATGAAGTATGTGGATTGTGGATTTTGCATCTGATAATGACTGTATTGGACCAGAAATATTGCTTTCTTGGTTGTAAATTTAGTAATTTAATCCTAATTTCAGTAGCATGGACTTAAAAGTCAAATTTCCAAGTTAACTGTACTTTCTCGAATAAGTTAAGCATGCCCATTATTGTCAAGTTGTCTAGTTGAATAATTGGAACAAGATGAAGATAGCATGAGTTTTTTTTATTTTCAATCTGTCTGTTGAAACTCGTTGGTTCCCTAGTTATAGAGGCTTCAATATCATCAGCAATAGGTAGATAATAATTGTAGGCAGCCTACTTGCTCAAAAATTTTGAAATATTGTGTTTAGCTTCATCATGTAATGCAATTGGCGATAACCTGTGCATGCTAAATCGAACTCGAATCCGTTTCTGCGAATTGAACATTGAACTAGGCCTAATATTGGAATAAGATGGCCCAGGTCCCATTTAATACTATATGCGTTGGACCTGGGCCCACGTTGGCAAACAGACTGTCCATATGGCACCTATTTTCGGATTTAACAAACTGTGTTCAAAACCCGACTATAACAACTCGTAAGCATGTAAATAAATTAGGACATTTTCTTCTTTCTTAGAGACGGAGGAAAAATAGAAGAATGTAATCACTTTAGGATGATCCTTTTAAAATAAACGAGATGAGCCTCGCCAAATACAACACACAAGTTGTGGGGCCCTCAATAAATGGATATAATAATTGGATAGACTTCGGGATCGGCCGCTTAGTGAACTTTACGGCTTTTCCCCAAAATAACAATGCATTAGTCTCTTTAGGTGCACACTTTAAATAACCTTACCTTCTTAAACTCGGCTGCGCATTTATGCGACCCAAATCTAAATCTCAACTAAGTCGAAATGCATCGACGAATCATGGGTACATTGATTGTGACGTGGTTCGAGATACATTTCCATGACGTTGCAATTCTCTTTTTTTTTTAAATAAGGAATGAGACGAGCCTCGCCAAACAAAACACACAGGCTGCGGGGGCCTCTATACGTGTTTGTAAAGGTACTTAGACTTCGGGATAGGCCGATTAGCAAAATTTCATGGCCTTACCCAAAATAATGATACGCTAATCTCTTTAGGCGCGTCTTTAATAAGTTACTTCCTTAAATTCGGGTGCACATTTATGTGACCCAAATCCAAATCTCAACAGAGTCGAAATGTGTCGATAACCACGGGTACATTGACTGTGACGTGATTCGAGATACGTTTTCACAACGTTGCAATTCTTTGTTAAAATAATAATAATAATAATAAAAGCGGTAAAAGAGTTATAACTTGCATATAAGTGCATTATTGTTAAAACCAGATAAATAAGCCGGATATAACAGTTGAGCGACCGTGCTAGAACCACGGAACTCGGGAATGCCTAACACCTTCTCCCGGGTTAACAGAATTCCTTGTCCAGATTTCTGATTTGTAGACTGTAATATGGAATCAATATTTTCCTCGATGCGGGATTCAAACCGGTGACTTGGGACACCATAAATCTCTCAAGTGGCGATTCCAAATTTTAATAATAAATCTCGTTTCGATTGTCCTTTAATTGGAAAACTCCCCTTTACCACACCCTTCGCGGGGTGCGGTAGCGGAAGAAAGAGGTGTGACATATCTTATGGCTTTGCACCAAAGTAAAGAGAGTCCACTATCAACGATCAAATTGTGGGTCATGCGTCATGTCAGATTTGACCTGAGATATATTTATATGGTATTCAAAAGTTCTCTGAAACTTGTATATGAGTAAGAGCTAAGATTTTATAGGACGATGTTGAGAATTTCGATATTCCTATGTCCATAATAATTCTACATTTCAGTATCAGTAGGGAAATGGAAATAATTTCAGAATACTCGTGGTGCCCCAGTTAATCAGGGCACTCTCATGGGATAATCATCTTTTAATGCACCACTAGCATGGGATTCCTTAAATGGTTATTCTAGTATCTGGCATAGACTCAGTATGAGTAGCCGAACTGCAGATGAGTTGTTATGAATGTGGTGATAGTAGAAACATCATGAGAAATTGTCCCAGACTTGGGAGAAATCTGTTTCATCAGAACACTCGGTCCACACACTCCATCATAGTTACTAATCTGCATACACTACAAGTTAGAGATGGAGGGAGAGCGGGTATACGTCACCTGAGAGGTGGAGGCCGACCCATTGATATAATTGCTATGGTGTGGCTGAGGCCACTACACCAGATGGTGTCATTACAGATACAAATTCCGATTGTTATAAAAAATATATTTTTTTTTCCTTAATTTGTTTTGGTTCTGAAAATTTAGGCAAGTCCTCTTAATATGCTCCACTCATGAGTGAACTTTGTAATCCTAAAATCTACTTATGTGAATACACACGTTGGGATATTATATGGAGATAGCTATTTCTATCATTATGTGTTGGTCACTAAGAATAGCTATGAGGCTAAAATAGACTTTCTATTACTTACTACAGTGGGTTTTGATGTGAATTCAGGATAACTAAATTCAATTGTGAATTATATGCCCTATCGGTATGAGGGTTCATTATATATTGTGATTTTGGTTGACGGAAATTATTTAAAAGAAGAAAGAAAGGAAATGAAAAAACAAAATTCAGTTGGCACAATGTGAAAATACTTGTGATTCAGAGTTGAGGATGAGATCCTCTCATTTTTTTTATATGATGTGAAATATTTTAAGTCGGGCTACAAGCTGCAGTGGGTGTTATATAAGGATGAGGTCCTGGCATTGAAAAATTTTGTTGTGATTAAAATGCTCTTTTTATGAAATTAATTTTTTTTGTATATTTTAAATGGGAGTCATGCCAGTTAGGCTTATTTGACAATTCTTGTGTATTTTCTGTTCATATTCAGTCATTTTTGTGTTGTAAACATTGAGTTTTAGTCTACGAGATGGGCTCCCAGGTAGCGTTAAATATGACTCGTTAATTTGAGTAAGTAATTATGAGGTCTCAATGCCTCGTTTTGAGTAAAGTGGAAGTATGAAATAAGATGTTTGTTAACATAAGGTTAATTGTCAGTGTTGTGATTTATGAACAACTATTGTAGTGAGAGACATGGTTATGGGCATACATATGATGTGTTCCATGTCCAGATATCAGTATGATTATGTGATGCTTGTAATGCTGAGAATAGTGTTATTGATATATACATTGTGGTGTTTCATTAGGTTGTGGGTATATTGTTAGGAGTTGTTTTGGTGTTACTTTGGCAGGTGGATAGGCCCAATTACAGGGGAGGCTCTACCGAAATTTATGAAAAATTTGGGAGTTAGAAAAAAAAATTGAGACATTACGATGTGCGAAGAAAGAGATAAGTTACGTTGTGTATTTGAGGACGAATGACCATAAGTGTGGCAGAATGTAACATCCTGAAGAAAAGCAATTTCGAAGTATTTAAGCGCTATTAAAAGTTGAAGAGTGTTGAAATAAGACTAATGCAGTGTGATGATGTGGAATTCGGATCATATGACGAATGGCAGATTTTGAAGTTTGGGTCCTGTCCTAAGGTTATGGACTAAGGATGAGGTGAAACATTCAGTTAAATTGAAGGATCAGTTACAGGAATTTGCTTGATAAGGGTTTTATTCGGCCCAGTGTATCACCTTAGGGTGCCCCTGTCTTGTTTGTGAAGAAGAAGGATGGTTCTATGCGTATGTGTATCAATTATCGCTAGTTGAATAAGGCTACAGTGAAGAACTGTTATCCTTTGCCTCGTATTGATGATATATTTGACCAGCTTCAGGGCGCACAGGTATTTTCTAAGATTGATTTGCGCTCAGGTTACCATCGGTTAAAGATTCGGGAGCCAGATATCCCGAAGACTGCTTTTAGGACTCGGTATGGTCATTACGAGTTTCTTGTTATGTCATTTGGGCTGACTAATGCCCCAGCAGCTTTTATGCATTTGATGCACAGTGTGTTCAGGCCATATCTCGACTCGTTCGTGGTTGTTTTCATAGATGATATTCTTGTATACTCCCGGAGTCGGGAAGATCATGAGCAGCACCTGAGGATAGTGCTTCAGACCCTGAGAGAGAAGAAGTTATATGCAAAGTTCACAAAATATGAGTTCTGGTTGGACTCTGTGGCATTTTTAGGCCACGTGGTATCGAGTTCGGGTGGATCCGAAGAAGATAGAGGTAGTGCAGGGCTGGCATAGACCATTCTCAGCTATAGAAATCCATAGTTTCCTTGGCTTGGTGGGTTACTACCATAGTTTTGTGAAGGGGTTTTCATCGATTGCAACCCCTATGACTAAATTGACCTAGAAGGGTGCTCCATTTCAGTGGACAGAGGAGTGTGAGGCGGGCTTTCAGAAGCTCAAGACAGCTTTGACTACGGCCCTAATTTTGATATTGCCTACTGGTTCGGGGTCTTATATAGTTTATTGTGATGCCTCGCGGGTTGGCCTTGGAGCGGTGTTGATGCAGGACGGTAGGGTAATTGCATATGCGTCCAGACAGTTAAAGATACATGAAAAGAATTACCTTGTCCACGACCTTGAGTTAGAATAGTTCATGCCTTGAAGATCTGCCGTCATTATTTGTACAGTGCGCCTTGTGAGATTTATATTGATCACCGGAGTTTGCAGCATATGTTCTAGCAAAATGATCTAAATTTACGCCACAGAATGTGGTTAGAGTTGCGGAAGGATTATGACATCACTATCCTGTATTAACCGGGCAAGGCCAATGTAGTGGACGATGTTTTGAGTCGCCAGGCAGAGAGTTTTGAAAGTTTGGCTTACCTACAAGCATTAGATAGTCCTATGGCGATGGATGTTCAGGCTTTAGCCAGCCAGTTTGTGAGACTGGATAATTTGGAGCCTAGTCGGGTTTGTACCTCGGTGCCTCAACTGTGAGCAGGTAAAATATAAGCACCAGAGACCCGGTGGGTTGGTTCAAGCCAGGTGAGGCTAGATTATTGGGTACAGATTTGGTCTATGATGCTTTGGAAAAGTTTAAAGTGATTCAGGATAGACTCTGTATAGCCTCATCCAGACAGAATAGTTATGAGGATTGGAAAGTTCGTGATGGTTCCGATATGGTTGGAGAATAGGTTTTGCTTCGTGTCTCGCCTATGAAGGGCATTATGAGAATTGGGAAGAAAGGGAAATTGAGTCTGAGGTTTATTCGCCCTTTTGAGATATTGAAGTGTGTTGGAGAGGTTGCTTATGAACTTGCTTTAGCTCCCAGCTTGGCAGGAGTTCATCCGGTATTTCATGTTTCGATGCTCCGGAGATATCACGGGGACCCATCGTACATGTTGGTTTCAGCTCAGTCCAGTTGGACAAGGATTTATCTTAGGTTGAGGAGCCAGTGGCTATATTGGACAGATAGGTCAGAAAGTTAAGATCAAAGAACATTGCTTCAGTAAAGGTTCAGTGGCGGGGTCAGCCGGCCGAGGAGGCGACTTGGGAGACCGAGCGGGATATGCGCAACCCATACCCTCATCTTTTCACTACTTCAGGTATGCTCTTTATGCTCGTTCGAGGACGAACGAATGTTAAGTGTGAGAGGATGTAACAACCCGGCTGGCCGTTTTGAAATTTATACCCCCATCCCTTATTAATTGTTTCCCCTAAGTTCATTTTTGCTATTTTGGTTTACCGGGACGTTCGGTGTTGAGTTTTGGAGAGTTTTGGGACACTTAGTCCCTAAATGAGAGCTTAAGTGTTGGAAATGGTCCGTAGTTAGAATAGTGTGAAGACATCCTCGGAATGGAAATTTGATGGTTCGGTTAGCTCCATTAGGTGATTTCGAGGTTGGGAGCATGTTCGGAATGAATTTTAGAAGTCCGTAGCTAAATTCGGCTTGAATTGGCGAAGTTAGTATTTTGGCAATTTCCGATTGATAGGTGATATTTTGATCCGGGAGTCGGAACGTAATTCCGAGAGCTGCTGTAGCTTCGTTAGGAGATTTGGGATATGCGATCAAAATTTCAGGTCATTCGAACGTGTTTTGGTTGGGTTTTTCATCGAATGCGTGTTTTGGAAGTTTTAAAAGAACTTAGGCTTGAATTCGATGTAATTTGATGATTTTAGTGTTAGTTGAGGTGTTTTGATGATTGGAGCAAGTTTGGATGATGTTTTAAGACGTGTTGGTATTTTTGGTTGAGGTCCCGGGGACCTCGGGTGTGTTTCAGATGCTTAACGAGGCATTTTCGTGTTGAAAAATGTTGCAGCAGCAGAAGTTCTAGTATTTTCGCTTCTGCAGCTTGGGAACCACAGAAGCGCAGCCGGAGAAGCGGCTTGTCAATCGCAGAAGTGGAAGATGGGCTTCCTCCAATTTTCCGCAGAAGCGGAATATTTTTCGAGAAAGCGGAATCGCAGAAGCGATTTTTGTTCCGCAAAAGCGGAAGTTCGACCCTCAGCGAAAGCCGCAGAAGCGGCTTATTTTTCTGCAGAAGCGGAACCTCTTAAGCGGTTAATTGATTGCAGAAGCGGAAAACGTGTCTGGGCAGAAGGTTAAGTCCTGAAAATGGGGCTTCGTTCCCATTTTCTTTTTCTTTTTTTGACAATTTGGAGCTCAGTTAAGGCGATTTCTCAAGAGATTTTTGGAGAGGAAACATGATGAGTGTTCTTAACTTAATTTTGGTTATATAACTCAAGTCTATTATAAATTTTGGCATTTAATCCGTGAATTTTGTTGGAAAAGTTTAGAAAAACCCTCTTGGATAAAATCATGGATTTGAGGGTCGAAATTTTATGAGATTAGGATAATTTTGGTATAGTTAGACTCGTAAGAGTGCGAGGTTTCTGGAAGTTTAAATTTTACCTGATTCTGAGATGTGGGCCCGAGGAGCATTTTGGTCACTTTACATAATTTCGCGTATTAGCTTAGAATTTAATTGTAGAATCAATTACTTGAATTATTATTTACAATATGCAATTTAATTGAATAGATTTGAGCCATTTGGAGTCAGATACTCGTAGCAAGAGTGTGGTTTCAGGTTGACTTGCACTTGTTCGAGGTAAGTGGCTTGTCTAACCTTGTGTGGGGGACTTTGTCTCTTAGGATGTGATATTTGGTAATTGAATGCCTTGTACGTGAGGTGACGAGCGCGTACTTGAGCTAATTGTTGAAAACCCGAATTTTTACTTAAAATACTTGAACTAAGTTTCTTTCATAATTGCTTTATTCTACTTGCTATTATAGCCTGTGCTAGTTTAAAAAAGTATGTTTAGTTGATCCAAATTGCCTATTTGCTTAATTTGCCTTAATTGTAATTACATGGAGCATGTTAGGCCAGAATTATATGTTGCTTTGTATTGTTGTACTTCAATTTCTGAATATTCTCTAATTTTGGTTGTGCATTTGCATTGGGACTACGGATTCGGGATTCCGGTAGCTCCCCTCCCCCCCCTTGTTTGTTTACTTTGGGACTACGGGTTAGATTCCTGGGAGATCCCCTGCACATTTACTTTGGGACTACGGGTTAGATTCCCGGATGATACCTCTGCACATTTACTTTGGGACTACGGGTTAGATTCTCGGGAGATTTCCCAGCATATTGATAGTTGGACCACGGGACAGTATCCCGGGATATCCTTCAGATATATTCATACGGTGGACTACGGGACGGTATCCCAGGAGCTCCTCGGACAGATTGATAAAATAGACTACAGGACGGTATCCTGGAAGATCCTCATTATTGGTGTTGGTATTGAGCTGTTTACCTTGTGTTATCTTATTTTCTGCGTAGAAATTGTTGTTTTGTGTAATCCAATTTACTCAATAGTTGTATCTCATTATTTCTGTTTATTTCATATTGTTGTCAACCTTATTAATTTATTTTATCTCAGTAGGGCCATGACCTTCCTCGTCACTACCCAACCGAGGTTAGGCTTGGCACTTACTGAGTACCGATGTAGTGTACTCATGCCCCTTCTGCGTCTTTTTTTCATGTGCAGCTCCAGGTATCTCTACCCAGGCGTACTATCCTAGCGGAGGAGAGATCTAGCAGAGAATTTGAGGTATATATGTCACGTCTGCAGACCAGAAGTCTCTATCTTATTCCAGCTTTAGTATATGACCTTCCTTTCTTTCGGTTGTGTAGACATTTTGGAGTTAGAGCAGTGTATTTCCTTTCTATTAGCCTGTGTTTCCCGTGAGTTTTCGGGTTTTGGGATTGAGTTGTAGACTTCCGTATTTCTTTGAGTTGTATAGGCCGAGCGGCCTTATATGCAGCTATTATTTTACATATGTTCAGTTTTGATTAATTGTTTCCGCGAGTTATATTGAATTTCTGCATTGTTAGGTTTACCTAGTTGTAGGAACTAGGTACCCTCACGACATGTTCATGGAGGGTGAACTGGGGTCGTGACAGTTTTGGTGGCAGCACTTCGATTAGACCTCTAATTTTTCACCTGAAGCACCCATTTGCTAGTGTTATTGGTCAAAATGTTGATCCTAAGTTGTTGGAAGAATTCAACAGGTGGTTATACTTTGGTACCGACAAAGCTTCAAAGAGATTTGTTTTCACAAATTGACCCTTTGATTCCAGTATTCATCTTTTAGATATCTATTTCATTCAACAAATTTATTTTAATTTCTATTTGTTTAAATAGGAGGAAGGCTCTGTATTCTATGAAGGATAACCAAATTAAGCCATGGTTTGATCTTGGAGTGGAAAAGGTTGATAAGAAGGAGTGGTTCTATAATATGGCACACCCCGACTAAGTCCTCAACCACACGGTAAACTCATACTCAAAATATGTAGTTATTTTGTTAATATTTTTCTTCATTTGTATCTATAACACTGTTATAGTGCCATCTCCAATATATGTAATTATTGTGTAGATATATTAGAGGTAATCTGTATAAATGCTTAACAACAAACTGAATTGTAGGTATATTGTAGATGTTTTGTAGATATTTTGTATTAATGCCTAATATCAAACAGAATTGTACTTAGTTTGTATATATATTGTAGAAAATTTATAATAATGATTAAAAACAAATAAAATTGTAGTTTTTCTATGGATATTCTGTAGATAATTTATGATACTGATTTAATACAAAATGTGATTGTAGTTATTTTGTAGATTTTTGTAGTTAATTACCAAAAGGAATAAATTAAATGCAATCTGTTTTTGTTGCAGCACATTGATGTTATAATATACTACTTGAGGAAAAGAGGAAAGTATGGCCCCACAACAAGATAAGGTTTATTACCACTGATTGTATGTTCAAGACTATAATTGAATAAATTTATAATAAGTTCATCAATTCTCCTCAAGAAAAGAAGTTTGTTGTTGTCAAATCCCAGGACGTCATAGCAGAATACATATTGGGGGTACAGATTACTCGCAAATGTTGCATGGGATCAAGTTGATTATGTGATCATGCCCATTAATATTGTAGAAAATTTTCACTTGGTGTTGGTTGTTTTTGACATTACTAATAGGGTTCTTTATGTGTATGATTCTATGGTCTCTTCACATAATCACTCTATTATAGAATCTGTAGTCACCAAGTTTTCTGTTATGATCCCCATTTACTTGTCATGCACCGATTTTTATGGCAAGCATTCAGACATCAACTTCAAGAACACAAAGGCATACATTGAAAAAGTTGTTACCGACCCTATAGACATTCAGTGAATAGTTGGAGAGATACCACAGCAAAAAGAAGGATCATTGTACTAAAAATCTTATTTCTTTCTATTTTAATAGTTTTTTTGTTCATTGTTTCCAAATATTGACACTTTTTTTATTTTGCAACGAATGTGGTGTATATGTTGCTGCCTTTTTAGAGTATGTCAGCATTGGAGACCTAGCAGTTCCTGCGGATGACCTTTCTGATATTGATCAACATCGTAGATGCTATGGAGCGCTACTGTGGGACTACGCTAGGAAGAAGCAAGAGAATGGTGCAATTAGTAAAAGTGAGGTGTCTGGCAGATTAGCAAGGAAAAAAGGCGCACCAGTTGTGAACGAGAAAACACAAGTCTTGAGGAAGAAGAATTAGTTGCAATTTTTTGTATGGAATATGTAGTTAAATTGTGTAATTGCAGCTAGTTTTGTAGAAAGATAGTAGACAAGTTTATGAACAAGATTGTTGAAGTTTAATTGTAGCAGACTTGTGCTACAAGTATTTTGCCCTTTATTTTTTTTATTCTAACCAGCATACTAGTTCGATCTATGGGGAAACATTCTGTTGTTTTTATATTCACTTGTTGAAAGTGTGAGTACGTGATTTTTGCCTCACATGAATTACTCCCATAAAAATCTAAACAAAATTGTTTGTTTTATTGTTTGAAGTCTTATGGATTTTTGTGGTATTTTCTAATAATTGTTTGCATTTTTGTTTGTGCATGCTTATGTTATTGTAATTAACAAAAAATACAAAAATACAACATTTGCATTTAGAATTTAATTTTACAGTTTTTTTAGTTAATTTAGTAAATTATTGTTTTATAAAAATGAAAAAATCATAAAAAAAAATATATGTATTTTTTGTATTTTAGTGTTTTAAGTCAAAATTGTGTGATTTGGTATTTAATTATTTGTGAAAACTATTATTTAGAGCTAATTAGTATTTGTGATAGCTTAATTTGGTTTTATAATTTAAATTAGGATTTTAGTTTTAACTTTTAAAATAAAATAAGAAAGGAAAAAGAGGAAATAAAAAAATCAGAATATTTGGGCCAATTTAATTCAAATTCTCAAGCCCAAATTAAATACACCCAAACTGAGCCCAAAACCAGGTAAACCCCAGCCCAATTTCGCCCATGACCCGACCCAATACCGATGACCCGACCCGGATCCCTCTTGAAATGTTCTAACCTAGAAAATACACTAAAGAGAGAGTAGCAGCCATCTTCCATGGAGATTAGACAACAATGAAAACCCTAGAACTCCATGGACGCCCATCTTCTTCTTCNTCAAATTCTCAAGCCCAAATTAAATACACCCAAACCGAGCCCAAAACCTGGTAAACCCCAGCCCAATTTCGCCCATGACCCGACCCAATACCGATGACCCGACCCGGATCCCTCTTGAAATGTTCTAACCTAGAAAATACACTAAAGAGAGAGTAGCAGCCATCTTCCATGGAGATTAGACAACAATGAAAACCCTAGAACTCCATGGACGCCCATCTTCTTCTTCGACCATAGGCTGAACCCATGACAACGACACCTGCAGCCGCCAACCCTTCTCCAGCAGCCACCACCACGCCGCCAGCCACCCCCATCTTTAACCAGAACCCACCGTAGCTCCACCACAGAAGCCGCCGAACACCAACGCCGCCATCCTCTCATTCTTCTTCTTCTTCATCGAAACCCTAGCTGAACCCTAAACCTTCCAGCCGCCGAACCAGCAGCAGCCATCAGAAGAACACGATCCTGCCGCCAACTGCTTTTTCTTCAACCACCAAACGACCACCCCACACACAGCCAAACGACCATGATCTCCAACAGCGGCTGAACTTCAAGAACGACCCCTGCTCCTTCATCTTCTTCTTCATCTTCAACCTGAAAAACTCGCCGGAAATGGCAACCAATAGTGCATTTCAGTTGAGTTTGACTCAAGGTTTCCGTTGCCATCGTGGTTGCGAATTCCGTCATTAAGGATTTCATATCACTGTTTGGTTTTCTTTTCTACTATTTTCGTCTACTGGATTCAGCATAATTTTACATTTTCACCAAAAGCAGAGGTTCCATTTTTAGAATATTTCGATTTCTGCTTTAGTTTCGGCTCATGGAGTTTAGTTAAGGTCGTTCTGGTGTTCGAGTTTTCGGTTCTGGCTCTTGTTCGTATCATTGTTGTTGCAACGAAAAGGGTATCACACCTTGAGGTCCATTTCTTATCTCTTTCTTTGATTAATGCAATTATTGGTGTTCTATGGTGCTTTTGATCTGGACGAATCTGATTCTTGATTAATTTGTCATTGTCTTGGATTAATTTTTCGATTTTGTCTTTGTGGTGTTATCATTTGAAGTGGAAATATCGTATATTCCTTGTGCTAACATTGAGCTATAGTAAGTTGTTTAGTTCTTTCAAGTTTGGAATCATTAATTGTGTAGAGCTTGAATTAAGTAATTATGTTATCTAGGCGTCAATAGTTAACAGCGAACTGGGAGGAGGAGGGTGAATGAAGAATCTTTAAACAACTTTTCCATAGCTTTGATTCACTTTACTTAGCTATTTCATCCTACCATGATTCATGTTCCCTTTAAATGCCCATAATGTTGTTTTGTATAGATGTTTATTTTGTGTGTTCTGTTGGATAGTGGTAGGGTTGTAGTTGCACTAATGGATTAATTAAAGAGCACTAAGTTAGTGGATGGTTAAAAATTGAAAAAGATAAGTTGTTAGTGGTGAATCCACTCATTGAATGCCTATTAGTGGTGAATCCACTCTTTGAATGCCTATTTAACAGGCTGAAATGAGAATTCAAAAGGGGGTCAAAAAAAATAGACACAAGAGAAAAGAGAGCTTGAGAGAGTGAAGTGGTAGAAAATCTGAAAATACATAGGAAACACTATTCTATTGATATTCCTCTTCAATTTTTCTTAGTTGTTAATGATTGGAAGTCAGTGGAATTAGTGGTACTTGGTTTTGATTCTCTAAGTCATTTTGCCATTTTGAAACTTTCTGAAAAATTTCTGATACACTGAGAGAAGAGAAAGTGATCGAATCTGAAAAATTTGAGAGATTCTTGAAGTATTCTGAAACTTGAGAGAACATGGAGAGATTTTGAAAAGATTAAGAAATACAGAATTAGAGAGCAGGAAAAATACGGAAAGGAAAGAACTGAAACTAAAAGTTACTGTTCTATTGAAAATTTTGCAATTCTTAAGATCTTCACTCTGAAATAATTTTTGAACAATTGAGAGTTAAAATAAGCTGAAATTCTGTTTAGCATTCAAGGGTTTGGATTTAGGTTCTGGTTGTATTTTGATCTTGAGCTTTATGTGCTACTGTTGTGGATTCAAACCTGTCTTAAAGTGATCATTTCTGGGTTGTTTTGCTGCTGAACACTTTCCTGTTGTTGCTCTATTGCTGATCTTCTATTTTTCTGTGTTGCTTTTCAAATTCCAGGTACTCCTTTGGTCTCAAATGATCTGTGAGGAATCAATGTATGACTGAACCAGAAGATAAATGATGAAATGCTATTTGATTTACCCTTTGAAATTTCCCTATTCTATTTCCTTGGATGAGGCTGAATGGATTTTCATTCTTTTTGGGCCATTTCTTAAGCCCAATGTGCTAAAGACCTTATTGAAGCCATTGTTTTAAATTTGTAATACAAGTTTTGGGCCTTTCAAGGTAGGTAGCAAATTCGAACTAAAGGAATTTTCGAATGGAGGTCCCCTTGTTTAAATTTGAACATGATCTTGAGGCCCGAATCTTTGATTTTTTTTAATAATAATTAATTTGTAGTTGCTAATTAATTAAGTTGTTTTATAGACAATCCTTAATAGGGAATAATAGTTCACTTTAGGATGGCCTGATGAAACCTTTCACAAGTAAATCCTGCAGCTGATCCTTTAGCTCCTTTAGCTCCTTCAGCTCTGGCGGGGCCATATGATACGACGGAATAGAAATGGGATGTGTGCCTGGGGCCAGATCAATACAAAAATCAATATCCCTGTCGGGCGGCATACCCGGCAGGTCTGAAGGGAAAACCTCTGGAAACTCCCGAACAATAGGAACTAAATCAATAGAAGGAACCTCCGTGCTAGAATTGCGAACATATACCAAATAGGCTAAACACCCCTTCTCGACCATGCGTCGAGCCTTAACATATGAGATAACACTGCGGGTAACATGTCCTGGGTCCCTCTCCACTCCAATTGGGGCAAGTCCGGTAAAGCCAAGGTCACGGTCTTAGCGTGACAATCCAAGATCGCATGATACGGAGACAACCAATCCATCCCTAATATAACATCAAAATCAACCATGTCTAGAAGCAATAGATCAACACGGGTCTCCAAACCCTCAAATACTACTACACAGGAACGATGAACTCTGTCGACCACTATAGAATCACCCACTAGCGTGGATACATATACAGGAATGCCTAAGGCATCACTAGGCATAGCCATGTAGGGAGAAAAATAAGACAACACATATGAACACGTAGACCCAGGGTCAAATAGCACTGAAGCATCCCTGTCATAGACCAGAATAGTACCTGTAATAACCGCATCGGAAGACTCAACCTTTGGCCTGGCTGGCAAAGCATAACACCGGGGCTGGGCCCCACCTCCCTAAACTGCATCTCTAGGACGATCAATCACTGGCTGTCCTCTGCCTCTGCCGGTCCGAGCTCCACCTCTACAGTCCCTACCTCCACCTCTATGATCCCTACCACTGCCTCTAGCTGGCTGGGCGGGCTGTGGATCACCTGCTGCCTAAAAGTTGTCCGATGCTCGAGGGCAAAACCTGACAATATGACCGGGGTCACCACAACCATAACAAGATCTCGGCTGCTGTGACTGCTGGCCCTGTCGACCTGAATGTCCTCCCCTGAAGCTATGAAGTGGGGGTGCACTAATAGGCTGTTGATCTGAATAGTATTGCTGAGAACCTCCGCTGCCCAGAGTACCATGAGAAACCTGAAGCGCGGACTGAAAGGGCCTCGGTATCTGACCTCTACCATAGGAATCCCTACCTCCAGACGAGGTACCACCGAATCTACCAGAATGACGAGGCCTCTTGTCCGACATCTGACCACCTCCCCGTGTGAGGGCCATCTCAACTCTGCGGGCCGCATTGGCCGCCTCCTGAAAGGAAATATCACTACCAACTCCCATGGCTATCTAAAGATGGATCGGTTGAATCAATCCATCAATGAATCTCTGGATCCTCTCTCGCTCTGTAGGGAGTATCAAAACTGCATGGCGTGCCAAATCAACAAATCTAGTCTCATACTGTGTAACTGTCATGGAGCCCTGCTGGAGGCGCTCAAACTGCCTACGAAGTGCCTCCCGCTGAGTGACGGGGAGAAACTTCTCCAAGAATAACTCTGCAAACTGATCCCATGTCAAAGCTGGAGACCCTGCTGGTCTAGATAGGCAATAATCTCTCCACCAAGTCTTGGCGGATCCTGCAAGCCTGAAGGTGCAAAAATCGACCCCGTTGGTCTCCACTATACCCATAGTCCTGAGAATCTCATGACAACTGAATAGAAAATCCTGGGGATCCTCCGATGAAGCACCGCTGAAAGTGGTGGTGAAAAGCTTGGAGAACCGATCAAGTCTCCACAAAACATCCGAAGACATGGCCGCTCCATCACCGGCCTGAGCTGTAATACCTGTCTGAGCTGCCACTGCGGGCTGAACCACTGGAACCTGAGTCCGGGGAGCTACCTGCTCCGGAGTACGTGTATCAGGAGTCTGAACCCCTCCTCCAGCCTGAGATGTAGCTGGTGCTACTGGCAACAAACCCGCTCTAGTGACACTGTCCATAAAGCCTGCCAGTCGGACTAGAGCATCCTGAAGATCCGGGGTGAACATAACCCCTCCTAGGACCTGAGTTGGTCCCACTGGAGTTATTGGGAATGGAACCTCCTCATCATAATCAATATGAGGCTCCACCTCTGGAACTGTTGCCCGGGGCTGAGCTCTGCCCCTGCCTCGGCCTCTGGTACGGCCTCATCCTCTACCCCTCGCAGGAGCTGCTGCTCGGGGCTCGGGCTGCTGCGCGGTAGAAGAAGAAGCACGTGTTCTCGCCATCTGCGAAAGAACAGAGTAGAAGGACAATCAGTACTTGAGAAACAGAATCGCACGACAAGAAAGAACAAAAGTGAAATTTTTTTCCTAACTCTGTAGCCTTTGGGGGATAAATACAGACGTCTCCGTACCGATCCCTCAGACTCTACCTAGTTTGTCCATGAGTTGTGATACCTAAGTAACCTAGGGCTCTGATACCAACTTGTCACAACCCGGATTTTTCCCACCATCGGGCGTCGTGATGGCGCCTACTAATGGAGCTAGGCCAGCCAAACATTAAACACTCTTTATCCAACCTCAACAATATAATATTCTAACAACAATTTAATAGGTGCAGAAGACTTTAAGTTTAACAACATGATATAAAAATGCGGAAGTTTGAAACACATCACTACCCAAAATCAGGTGTCACTAGCTCACGGACTACTATAGAATACTACAAACAAGTCTGAATGAAAGAAAAATACATATGTTTGTTTCGGTACGATGAAAACAAACTGAAATAAAGGAAAGGGACTTCAGCCTGCGAACGTCATCTAGGCTACCTCAAGAGTCCTGGACTGGAGATAGCTCCCAGATAGAAATCCTACTGCTGTTGCCCAAAAGCTGCTCCTGGATCTGTGCACAAAGAAATGCACAGAGTGTAGCATCAGCACAACCGACCCCATGTGATGGTAAGTGCCTGGCCTAACCCCGGCGAAGTAGTGAAGAGGCTAGACCGGACTACCAAAGTCAACCTGTACAATCCTATATATATGTATATAATAAAAGGAGAAGAAATACCGAAGCTGAGCAGTTAAAAAGGAGGGAAACATGCTGTGGGGGAGTACAATTTGAATATAAAATTCATCAGCGTAATTAAGAAACAGGGCACAACAATAATTATCAAAGAATAAGAATTCAAATCGAGGTAACCACCATCGAGGTTTCCAAGGCCTCGAAAGCGCGGAGAAAGGTAGAAATATGGTGATGACCCTTTGGGTCGTCACAAACCCTTTCCTCGATTCAGGATTCAACCGGTGACTTTGTACACCATAAATCTCCCAAGTGGCGACTCTGAATCTTCTAATAATAAATCTCGTTTCGATGGTCCTTTAATTAGAAACCCTTATATTATGCCCTCTTTCCGGGGGTGTAGTGAAAAAAAAGGAGGTGTGACAGCTCTGGCGACTCTGCTGGGGACATTAACCCAGAACCAATAGTTCAGGGTTCATAATTCGAGCTTAGAATAATTGTTGTATCTGGCGTTATTTATTATCTGATTTTATTACATGTTTGGGCCTAATGTGCTATGTGATGCTTTTACCGCTTTGATATTATTTGAATTGTATATATAAAATTGTTACGAAACCTCTCTCTTCTCACCTCCGAGGATGTGCTCACTGGTCGAGACTCCCTATTCTGGTTGTGTCATACCTTAAAGTAAGAAAGAGGCCGGACAAGTTACTAAGCCGGATGGCCTTTTGGTTCCCGGTACGTAGCCCCCTCCTCGACTCAAGTTATCAGCTTGGGTGCACAGTTTAGAACATATACCCAGGTTTTGAACCTAGAATAACTCAGCCTCGTGCCGGATCCCTAGTAGGAACGCTTATCTGCATCATGTGCATTTTGACTTAGGGGACTCAACACAAGGGTTGGGTCCGTCTAGGAAAGGTGTACCCGGAATAATGGACCATCTTGATGCATCCTACTTGTGCATTTATTTGTTTTGGATTTTCATGCTGACCATTTTTTTTAAAGAAAAGAAATAGCAGTGTGAGGGTGAAGAGAGCTAATCGCCTATTTTGAAAAAAACCAATGTCCAAATAGTGTCAAAAATCTAACGAATTTTTTAGAAAAATGAAAAAAAAAGTCTTGTTTTCGATTTATTTATTTGCCTGTGAAAAGAAAAAAGAAGAAAAAGAGTCTGTTTTCAAAAAATTTGGTGTTGTTTTCTCTACACGAACTACGCAAGATCTGATTCATGTTCCCACATGATACGTAGGCAACCCACATCAGGTTCGATCAATCATGGAAAAGAAAAAAGAAAAAAAAAGTGAAAAATGTTGATAAGGACTGACTAAGTCCATTCTAACACGTGTTTGTTTTGAATTGTGAAGAAAGTTGAGGTGGTCGGTTTGTGGCAAGCGGACAGCACAAGATCCAAGGAAAAATGATAACTGACATCGAAGCTGTTACAAGTGCTCAAGAGACTCAGGGTCAGAGGGTTCGACTAGAGTCTACCGTGGTTGAGAAAAATAGAATATTGAAACAGAAAATGACTGAAATGTGTCAAGCATGGGCCAATGGTCAAGGAGAGCCCCGTCATGAGTCACAATTTGCTACACAACAAGAGCACCACTCGTACTCGTTTGATCTTCCTGCAAACATTAATAAGCCTGCCCGAAAGATGGTACAGGAGGAAATAACCCAAAGAGTGAAAAGCTTAGAACAACGGTTGAAAAACATGCAAGGGTTGGCAGGTCAAAAGAGTGTTGCCTTCAAAGATCTATGTATGTTCCCCGATGTCCACTTGCCGCCTGGTTTCAAGATTCCCAAATTTGAAAAGTATGATGGACATGGAGACCCCATAGCCCACCTGAAAAGGTATTGCAATCAACTAAGAGGTGTGGGAAGAAATGAAGAATTACTAATAGCTTATTTTGGGGAAAGCCTTACGGGAGTAGCATCTAAATGGTTTTTGGATCAAGACACATCTAGCTGGTACGTATGGAATGACATGGCACAGGCTTTTGTCAAACATTTCCAATACAACATCGACATTGCCCCAGACCGCAATTCCATTTCAAACCAGAAGAAGAAACCAAGTGAAAGTTTCAGGGAATATGCTATTAAATGGAGAGAGCAAGCAACTCGAGCTAAGCCAGCCATGGATGACCACGAGTTAATCATTGTCTTTCTTCAGGCTCTAGAGCCGAATTACTTTTAAAACATGATGTCCGCAGTTGGTAAATCCTTCTTGGAAGCAATCAAAATAGGAGAAATTGTAGAGAATGGCCTTAAGACAGGCATAATTATAAGTCAAGCAGCTCTCAAAGTTGCAGCTCAGGCTGTCCAAATTGAATCTGGTGACACGAATGAGATGGATGAAGAAATCACGATGACATCAGGGTCGAGAAGAGGTCCCAGGAGAACACCTCGAAGGTATGCGCAGCCTCATCAAGTTTTCCATGACTCCTCTGAGCATTACTATCCACCTCAGAACCCACCACACTCTGTTGATCCACCCCAGTATGTTGTCCAGCCATCAAATCACCTAAGAAAGTGAGCACGACCATCACAAAATCTCCACCAGCCTCCGCAAAATTTTCAAGTACCTTATAACCCACATCCAAGCCAGGGGTATAGAAGGGAACAAAAGTTGAAAGATAATTTTACACAAATAGGAGAGTCCTATGCAAGCTTATTTGAGAAGTTAAAACAACATGACATGATTGCACCCATTCCTCCAAATCATATGGACCCACGTGCAAGAAGCTTTGACCCATCTAAAAGGTGTGAATACCATTCCAATGCCCAGGGGCACAATGTGGAAAGTTGTCGGGATTTGAAAAGAGAAATAGAAAGGATGATCCAGGAAAATTTGATTGTGATTCAACACAATGACACCCAGAATATCACGTTGAATCCTTTACTGCACATGATGATACACACTTTGTGGGGATGATTCCTGGTGACATGGGGTATAAGAATCCACTCGGGAATTTACCGACTGAAATTGGAGAAGGCCATGGTGATTTTGATAAGCAAATTTGTGGCTCAATGTTAGGATTATCAATGTAAAGTCATTCTCTCCTCACTTAGGAAGGAATCTTGGTAGCTTATTTTGATGTTCTTTCTGTTATCTGGGTTATTTCAGGGTTGTGATCCAGATTTTTTTTGCTTTAATGAGTCAAACCCTTCTATCTTTCTATTCTGTTTATATGCGTTATGTCTGTCTATTTTTTTCTATTCTCATTATTCGGGTTATTTTAGGTTTGTAACTCGAATCTTAGGTTGCTTGTTTAGTTGTTAAACCCTTCCATCCTTATTCAGTAAAATTCAGTTTGTCCTTTTGTGTCATTATATTCTTAGTTCTTTTCGCGCTAGTTCTAATAATATGAAATGCATGCGGAAATTTTGGCTAGATCTTAGAAACCGATTTAATCTGGAATTGGATACCAAAAAAAGCATTTTTTAGGATGAATAAAGAGTTGAAATACTTGGGAATTAAGGTAGAGTAAAAGTCACCTTCGAATCATTGTGAAGATCGGGCTTGAGGAAGAACCAATTGAAGATTGTTGGAAAGTTTGACGTTAATGTATGGAAAGTGTCTTGTGACCACGACACACCAAGAAGACAGGCATGTTCCTCAATGTTGTGATTGCAAAAGGATAATATGTTTGGCGTTATCGAGGTTGGGAGGCCCTTTTTCTGCTACCCAAACACTTTATACCCTTTGTCACCCTTTTGAGCCTGTGTTATTTTCATTGACTACCCTCTTTTGGAATCAAGTTTAGAGTCAAGAGTCAAAAAAATGAAAAATAAAGAAAACAAAAGGTTCATATCCCAAGAGTACAAACTGGGGCAATTCTTAGAAAGTTTAAGTGAAAAAAGGGGGAAGAAGAAAAGAATTGTCAAAGGTCCACGCCCTCAAAAATAGAAGTTGAGGCAAACAGAAAAATAGAAAAAAAAGAAAGATAAAAAATAGTTAGGTCAGATGTTTGAACTACGTTCGACCTGATTCCTTAAAAAGGGATACGTAGGCAGCCTCACGATTCGGTCCAACCAAATAACAATAAAAAAAAAAGAAAAAAAATCCCAAAAATCCCCAATAGCTGAAACTGGGGCAGAGATTTTATTTCGTTTTTGAAAGAGTCGATTCTAAGAGTTGTAAATCTACAATCCCATCATTTTGAGTCTACTCTGAGCCTTTATACCGACCCTTCTTTCCAACCCTATCCAAAAACCTTCCCAACAAGACCTCCCGGTGAGCCTTCAAGAATGTCAAGAAACGCACGCAATGATCAACAATTGTCACACAATATAGAACACTGTCAAGTTGCTCACAAAAGAAAGAGAAAAAGAAATAGACAAAATGAGAGAGTCTTACTAGTGAAAACCATCATGGGCACTGTAAGGCGACGGTGAGCAGAGATGAATAAATGAGAGAGACTTGTTGGTGAAAACCCCCCGGGACGCCACTAGTCGAAAGTGAGTCATGAAGTTGATCGGCACGAACAAGCCCGACTTCAAAGGTCATTAGAATGGCAAAAGGGAGAACTGGATTAGTTTGATAGATCAGGCCATTGAGTCCAAAATGCATGTCATGACCATTAAGGCTAGTTATTGAAAAAAAATGAAAAAAACTCTTCTTTTTGTCCTTCCGACAGGGGTATTTCTTGTTAATACTTGTTTATTTACATCAGTGTGTCCTTCACTCTGAGTCAGTCCTTGTCAAAACAAGTAAGAAAAGATTGCAAAATCTGCTACGAGCTTTTCAGTTGCACAAAGTAAATTTGGCCAGCACACTCACTTGTTACAGTCAACATGCCTTAAGGATTCATGCAAAAGCTCCCCCAAGACTCTTGCCAGCCTACTTGGCGTAAGCAAAGATAACTTGTGATTCTCTCTACAAATAAATTGCTCAAAAGCAGGAAGTTATTCAAGATATCAGAAAAGGACACCTTATGAAAGATATCCAGTTGGGATAAGGCTGTTTGAGCTGCAAATACAAATGGTACTGGGTGTAAAACAATCGGAGTTGGGGCAGAACAAAAGTCTCTTAAGACCGACTCAGGCTGATCGAGCAAAAGCCAAGCTGCTAATGACTCAAGGCCACAAACCGACCACCACCATTTTTAAAACTGACAAATTTTCTTTGTGTGAAATAGGAACAAAGCAGTGCAAGGAAAGTAGTTCAAAAAAAAAAAGAAAAAAAAAGAAGAGAAAAAGAAAAGAGTCACAAAGAGAAGTTTCTCAAATCTCTGTTTTATTTGTCTTGCTATTGTGCATAAAAGCTTGTCATTGGTCTTCATATATTTTTTTCCTCCTAGGATAAAAAGTCCTAGTCCGATGGATTTTCCTCCCAATAACATCTTAGTCTGATGAATCTTTCTCCTAAGATAACAAAAATGGACCTAGTCTGATGAATTTTCTCCTAGGATCAAAATCTTAGTCTAATGAATCTTTCTCCTAAGATAGAAGACCTAGTCTGATGAATTTTCTCCTAGCATCAAAATCTTAGTCTGATGATTCTTTCTCCTAAGATAGAAGACCTAGTCTGATGAATTATCTCCTAGGATCGAAATCTTAGTCTGATGAATCTTTCTCCTAAGATAACAAAAATGGACCTAGTCTGATGAATTTTCTCCTATGATCAAAATCTTAGTCTGATGAATCTTTGTCCTAAGATAGAAGACCTAGTCTAACGAATTTTCTCCTAGGATCAAAATCTTAGTCTGATGAATTTTTCTCCTAAGATAGAAGACCTAGTCTGACGAAATTTCTCCTAGGATCAAAATCTTAGTCTGATGAATTTTTCTCCTAAGATAGAAAACCTAGTCTGATGAATTTTCTCCTAGGATCGAAATCTTAGTCTGATGAATCTTTCTCCTAAGACAACAAAAAGAGGAAGGCAATAATTGGAAAGTTTCAGATAAGAAAGCTAGAAGTGGGAAGCAACAATTGGAAAATTTGTAGATAAGGAAGTAGTCGGAAGATCGGAAATTCTCGACCAGGTTTAAAACAGTTAGACAAAACAGAGTATGGAAAGGGGAAAGGGGAAAACCATCCCCAGCAAGAGTATCACAACCAACCACAACATTTTAAACTGACGAGATTTTCTTTAATCGAAACAGGGGCATAAATCTCGGTTGTTTCGGAGAAACCCACCGTAAGGAAAGGCAAGCACCAAATAGGTATGACCGTAAATTCTCAGGACCCTCCTGAAAAATGGGATTCAATTTAAAAAGTTAAAATAAGCATGAGTAACAGAATTTAACACAAATTCACCCAAAGAAACACCATCTTTTTCCACCTTTTCCCCCAAGAAGAAACACTATCTTTTTCCACAAGAGGAAACACCATCGTTTTTCACCATTTTACCCAATTTGAATTAGGAGTTGTCAGGACCCTCCTCGATAATGGGATGTCACCTTAAAATTATCTTAAAAACAACAATGGGACATAAGATCTAGCAATAGGACAATGATGTATTATTGAAACAAGTAATTTACCAAAAGATGTTCAGGACTCGCCTAAATAATGGGACATAGCTTTTAAAATTGTTAAAAGTGTTTAGTAACATGATTCAAATAACACTCACAGATGCACTCAGCTATCAAACTGGGGCAAAAAATTTCCTTTTATTTTTGTTGAAGTTAGGTACCCATCTAAAGAACAGGGAAGACAACACGGGATTAGGAAGAACATTTCAAGTTTTGAAGTTGGGAGCCCGCCCGTATAACAGAGGAATACATTCAAGTTTGGAAGTCGAGAGCTCGCCCGTATAACAGAGGAATACATTTAAGTTTTGAAGTCGGGAGTCCGCCCGTATAACAGAGGTATACATTCAAGTTTTGAAGTCGGGAGCCCGTCCGTATAACAGAGGAATACATTCAAGTTTTGAAGTCGGGAGCCCGCCTATATAACTGAGGAATACATTCAAGTTTTGAAATCAGGAGATCGCTCGTATAACAGAGGAATATATTCAAGTTTTGAAGTCGGGAGACCGCCCGTATAACAGAGGAATACATTCAAGTTTTGAAGTCGGGAGCCCGTCCGTATAACAGAGGAATACATTCAAGTTTTGAAGTCGGGAGCCCGCCCATATAACTGAGGAATACATTCAAGTTTTGAAATCAGGAGCCCGCTCGTATAACAGAGGAATATATTCAAGTTTTGAAGTCGGGAGCCCGCCCGTATAACAGAGGAATACATTTCAAGTTCGAGTAATCAGGAGCCCGCCTGGAGAACAAAGGAAGACAACAATGATCAGAGAAAGACATTTAAAGGATTAGCAATCAAGTACCCACCTGAATAAAGGGGAGAACATCTCAAGAAATCGGTGCAAGATAGCAACAGAGGAATTGCTGTAAGAAAATGCAAGTCGACAAGGCAAAAACGGTCGCAGAGCAAGTTTGAGAATAAGCCTTTGTAATTCATAGACCATAGCTTAGTCTATCTTCTTGATTTTTCTTTTAGCATGGTGTAATAAGGAGGTCAGCAGTCAGTAGCAGCAGCAACAACAGTAAAGCACAGTTTCATGGTAGTCCCAGCTACCAAAACTCCCGAACTACATTAACTTGATTCCTTTATAGCCAAGGATATGTAGGAAACCTTTGAAGTGGAGGTTCGGTCAAATCTTTCAAAAAATGCCTCACATGGAGTACTCAAACGGGCAAAGATCGCTCGTATCCGCTCACTTTGTCTTTGCACGAAAACTCTTCGTGTTTACGGGCAAAGAGGGGCAGTTGTGAGCACGTGATTTTTGCCTCGCGTGAATTACTCCCATAAAAATCAAAACAAACTTGTTTGTTTTATTGTTTGAAGTCTTATGGATTTTTATGACATCTTCTGTTAATTGTTTGCATTTTTGTTTGTGCATGCTTATGTTATTGTAATTAACGAAAAATACAAAAATATAGCATTTGAATTTAGAATTTAATTTTACAATTTTTAGTTAATTTAGTAAATTGTTGTTTTATAAAAATGACAAAATCACAAAAAAAAAATATATGTATTTTTTGCATTTTAGTGTTTTAAGTCAAAATTGTGTGATTTGGTATTTAATTGTTTGTGAAAACTATTATTTAGAGGTAATTAGTATTTGTGATAGCTTAATTTGGTTTTATAATTTAAATTAGGATTTTAGTTTTAACTTTTAAAATAAAATAAGAAAGGAAAAAGAGGAAATAAAAAAATCAGAATATTTGGGCCAATTTAATTCAAATTCTCAAGCCCAAATTAAATACACCCAAACTGAGCCCAAAACCAGGTAAAACCCAGCACAATTCCGCCCATGAGCCGACCTAATACCCATGACCCGACCCGGATCCCTCTTGAAATGTTCTAACCTAGAAAATACACTAAAGAGAGAGTAGCAGCCATCTTCCATAGAGATTAGACAACAATGAAAACCCTAGAACTCCATGGACACCCATCTTCTTCTTCGACCATAGGCTTAACCCATGGCAATGACACCTTCAGCCGCCAACCCTTCTCCAGCAGCCACCACCACGTCGACAGCCACCCCCATCTTTAACCAGAACCCGTCATAGCTCCACTACAGAAGTCGCCGAGCACCAACGCCGCCATCCTCTCATTCTTCTTCTTCATCATCGAAACCCTAGCTGAACCCTAAACCTCCCAGCCGTCGAACCAGCAACAGCCATCAGAAGAACACGATCCCGCCGCCAACTGCTGCTTTTTCGACCACCAAACGAACACCCTGCACACAGCCAAACGACCATGATCTCCAGCAGTGGCTAAACTTCAAGAACGACCCCTGCTCCTTCATCTTCAACCTGAAAAACTCGTCAAAAATGGCAACCAACAGTGCATTTCAATTGAGTTTGACTCAAGGTTTCCGTTGCCATCGTGGTTGTGAATTCCGTCATTAAGGATTTCATATCACTGTTTGGTTTTCTTTTCTACTATTTTCGTCTACTGGATTCAGCATAATTTTACATTTTCACCAAAAGCAGAGGTTCCATTTTCAGAATATTTCAATTTCTGCTTTAGTTTTAGCTCATGGAGTTTAGTTGAGGTCGTTCTGGTGTTCGAGTTTTCGGTTCCGGCTCGTGTTCGTATCATTGTTGTTGCAACGAAAAGGGTATCACACCTTGAGGTCCATTTCTTATCTCTTTCTTTGATTAATGCAATTATTGGTGTTCTATGGTGCTTTTGATCTGGACGAGTCTAATTCTTGATGAATTTGTCATTGCCTTGGATTAATTTTTCGATTTTGTCTTTGCGGTGTTATCATTTGAAGTGGAAATATCGTATATTCCTTGTGCTAACATTGAGCTATAGTAAGTTGTTTAGTTCTTTCAAGTTTGGAATCATTAATTGTGTAGAGATTGAATTAAGTAATTATGTTATCTAGGCGTCAATAGTTAACAGCGAACTAGGACGAGGAGGGTGAATGAAGAATCTTTAAATGACGTTTCCATAGCTTTGATTCACTTTACTTAGCTATTTCATCCTACCATGATTCATGTTCCCTTTAAATGACCATAATGTTATTCTGTTTTGGATCTGAATGTGAAATTTGAATTTAAAATTAGCGGTTGTTTATTTGAATGGATCTAAATTATTCGTTTTGTTATAAAAATTATTAAGCCTAGTTTTGAAATAAATTCAGTGGTTTGAAATCAAGCTGAGGCCCAGCGTTAGGCAGCCTTCTATGAGGCTGAATGGATTTTCATTCTTTTTGGGCCATTTCTTAAGCCCAATGTTCTGAAGACCTTATTGAAGCCATTGTTTTAAATTTGTAATACAAGTTTTGGGCCTTTCAAGGTAGTTAGCAAATTCGAACTAAAGGAATTTTCAAATGGAGGTCCCCTTGTTTAAATTTGGACCTGATCTTGAGGCCCGAATCTTTGAATGTTTTTTTAAGGCAAAATACATAAACGACCCCTTCAAGTTATCCTAAACGACCAGTTGAACACTCCAACTGATCCATTTACCATTTAGATACTTCAAGTAACCATTAAGCATATCTCGAAGATACCTCACGCTGACATGGCAAGTTACGTATATTTTAGTTTAATTTGGGCGCATGAGACTTTTATCAGATTTTTTCTCTCTTGTTTTCAAAATTAAATTAAATTTTGTATGTGGGACCCACACTATATCATTATACTTTCCTCTAACCCTTTTCACCCAACTAGTTCAGGCATCTTCTTCTTCCTCATAAGCAGCCTCCTATTACCAAGCTTTACCCATGGATAACCTTGAAAACCATTGGATTTGGCATCACTTTTTAGTGTTTGGATTTTCAAGTAATTGATTTTTCCTATAATTAATAGAGAATAAAAATAGAAGAAATAAAGGAAGAAAAAATGGAGTAGTGGAGCCTTCACCGGAGCAATGGTCGGAATTTTGGCCGAAACAGTGAAAAAAGCATTTAATTCATTTGAAATTATGAGTTTAAATCAAGAGTTCTTCCACCAAGTGATTCAAGTCTTGAGTGATGAAATCACCATAAGGCATCCAAAGCATCATTGCATATTCTAGTGAATGTGTGTCAATGGGGGAGGAACAGAGTGAAAGCAGCGGAGGTAGACACAGTTAGAGTTTTGGTGAATCTTCTCCTCGATTCGACGGACAAAAGGGCTTGTGAATTGATGCTTATGTTGTTGGATCAACTTTGTCAAAGTGCAGAAGGAAGAGCTGAGCTTTTGAAGCATGCTACAGGATTAGCCATTGTTTCCAAGAAAATACTTAGGGTTTCTAAACTGGCAAGTGAAAGGGCTATCAAGATTTAGAAAAAAGAAAAAAAGTAGTACTTCACAAAAACAAGATGAAAGGGTGGGCGGAAGGGAGAGAGGTAGTGCTGGTGAGGGTTTCTATTTCATTTTTAATGTATTTTTTTTAAAATTACGTGGCAATTTTTATTCTAATTTACACGTGTCATTTTTTAATTGGCTCATTTGACACGTCATTGACAAGTGTAACTCACGCATAGAGTCTTCAGCACTCGGTGTTTACTTGATACACTTAATAGTCACTCTAAGTATCTAAATGATAAATGGATTAGTTGGGGTGTTCAGCTGGTCGTTGAGGACAACTTGAATGGGCCGTTTATGTATTTTGCCTTTTTTAATAATAATTAATTTGTAGTTGCTAATTAATTAAGTTGTTTTAGAGAAAATCCTTAATAGGTAATAATAGTTCACTTTAGGATGGCCTTTAAAATAAATCAAGGTACGCCGCGCAAAAAAAAATCATAAATTGCGTGGCCCTCTTTAAATACTCACATTAAATATTTAGAAATCGGAACGTGCCATTTAGCGAATTTTCGCGGCCTCCCGCAAAGTTAATAACGCGTTAGTCACTTTAGGCGCGTCATTTAATAATATTACCTTCCTAAACTCGGGTGCACATTTATGTGACCCAAATCCAAATCTCAACATTAGATAAAATGTGTTATGGTCTACGGGTGCATTTATGTGACGTGGCCCGAAACATATTTTAAATAGCGTTGCAATCTTTCTTAAAAAATAATTAAATAAAAGTGGTCAAAAGTTAAAATTACACATAGGTTCATAATTATTTAAAATCAGATAATTAAGCCGAATATGACATTTGAGCGACCGTGCTAGAACCACGGAACCCGGGAATGCCTAATACGGTCTCCCGGGTTAACAAAACTCCTTGCTCGGATTTCTGGTTCGCGGACTGTTAAACAAAGTCAACCCTTTCCTCGATTCGGGATTCAACCAGTGACTTAGGACACCATAAATCTCCCAAGTGGCGACCCTGAATCTTCTTATAATAAATCCCATTTCGATTGTCCTTTAATTGGAAAAACTCCCTTATATTAGGCCCTCTTTCCGGGGGTGTAGTAAGAAAGACGAGGTGTCGCAGAAAGTAATTATTGTTACTAGCTAACTCCTTTTCAACTTAATTATTATGTAGTTACTCTGTCAAATCCAGATTATGTAGTTATTTTGTAGTTTTTTATAGATAACTTGTAAAAGGACAAGAACAATTATCGATGGGTGCTAGAGATAATAAAACAATTGTGTACTACATATATAGAAATCATTCACAAACCAATCAAGCTATGAAAGTATTAAATCAATACATAATACTAATTAAACAAAACAATTTCAAACTAACTACATTAAGAGTTGAATGTGCCTCAACTATTTCACATCAAATATAATTCTCCTGAACTCATGAACAATTTTTATGAAAAAATCAGTTTACTACATAAAATTTTATTTTTTTTTTGGGAGCATTCTTGCAAGATCTTTTGTTATGCCCTTCTACTCCGCAGTTGCCACATGAAACCTTGTACTTCTTTGAATTTACTTCATCATATGTTTTGTATCTTTGTTTTTGAGGTCTTCCTGGCTGTCTTTTCCCACCTGAAGATGGATTTACAACTTCTTCAGTTATATGTTGTGGCACATTCCATTTGCTTTCATCAGGTAGGGGATTTACTGGTATTTCATAAGTACGCAAGAGGTTCTCCCTTGTGTAATAAGGAGAATAATATTGTTCAAAAGACTCATTCATGTGTCTTAAAGTAGTCAAAGCATGTGGACAAGGAAGTTCATCAAGCTGGAATTGCCCACAACTACATCTCTTGTTTTCAAGACAAATAACATAGCGTCTCATGCCATCTAGTACTGTATGGATGTAGTTTGTTGAATCCCTCACCTACAATTACATTACAAACAAAATACAATTCATACACGGCTAAATTAAAATTATCTACAAATTATCTACATTCTCTTTATAATTTACTTTGATGCAATAAATGATCAGATCTTACTTTAAGCTTGTGCGACAATGGTCTGTTGTCATCCAACTCTTTGTTGAATTTAAACCCAAGGTATGTGAATGTACCCTTTTGCTTTCAATAACTTTTCTATAATCCAACGCTCCAGAAGAGTCCTCATATACTCTAATAGTTCTACTATCGGTAGTTCTCTTGTATCTTTTGTTACGTCATTCAACAATTATGCAATGTTTGATGTCATAGTACAAGTTTTGTTCACCGTAGCATGTACTCGAGACCATCTATGATAGCCAATATTGTATAAGTATGCCTTAACACGCGGGTTAATCTCTTCAATCTTTGACATCCTTTCATTAAATTCATCAAGCATGTATGATCATGTCGTGGCAAAGTATAATTCGCTTAACTTTAGGTGACCCTTCTTGAACTTTGCCCTTATATTTGTCCAAATATGCCACTTCCATGATGCGTCATTTTCTGAATCAACAACAACATATGCCAATGGTAATATGGTACCTACATTATTGTGACGACCTGGCCCGTCGTCACGTGAGTTCCCGCCCCGTTTCCCCAAATTATGTTTCTCTATGTTTCATCATCAGTATTTGAGGTGATCGAGTCGAATTGGATGGGTTTTAGATGGATATGAGACACTTAGTCTCTTAAGGGAAAGCTTGTTTTGGAAAAAGTCAACCGGGAGTTTACTATTTAGTTGGAGGGCCCGGATGTGAATTTTGGCGATTCGGTTAGCTTCGGGGGATGATTTGTGACTTAGGAGTGTGATCGGAAGTGATTTTGGAGGTCCTGTGTAGAATTAGGCTTGAATTGGCGAAGTTAGTATTTTGGCAAATTCTGGTTGGTAGGTGAGATTTTGATCCGAGGGTCGGAATAAAATTCTGAGAGTTGTTGTAGCTTCGTTGGGTGAATTTGGATATGTGTGCAAAATTTCAGTTGAATCGGAGGTGGTTAGGTCAGGTTTTTGATCGAAGGTGAGTTTCGGAAGAATTTGATAAACTTAGGCTTTGATTTGGTGAAATTTGATGATTTTTTATGTTAACGATAGTGATTTGATGATTCGAGCAAGTTTGAATAAAGTAATAGATCATGTCTGTGCTTTTGGTTGAGGTCCCGAGGGCCTCGGGGTGAGTTCGGGTGGTTAAACGGAGAGTTTGGAGTTTGTTGCGTGTTTTGGAATTTGTTGGTTCTGTCATTTCCGCATCTGCGGAAAAGGGACCGCATAGGTGGTTCCGCAGATGCGGCGGGGAGGTCGTAGAAGCGGTTCTAGTGGGGGCTTGACCTTTCCGTAGAAGTGGACAAGAGTCCGCATAATCAGTCTCGCAGAAACGAGCGGGGAGGCGCAGAAGCGGAAGGCTAGTCCATGGCAGGCTCTGCAGAAAAGGACGTGGGGATCGCAAAAGCGATTCCGCTGGTGCGTTATCTGGACCGCATAAGCAATCATGGCACTTAAGTGACTTCCTCAGAAGCGGAATAATTGCCGCAAAAGCGGTAACCGCATAAGCGGTTTTGGTGCCGCAAAAGCGAAAAGGCCTGGGCAGAAGCTTTTAATTTAACCTTCGCGAATTTTTGAAAGAGCATAACATTTCCACTTCGGACTGAGAGGGTCTCGGGCGATTTTTGAAGAGGGTTTCAAGGGCTATCATCAGGTATGGATTCTTGGACTTAGACTATGATATTATGGTGTATAAACATGGATTAACACTGAAAACCCAAGGAATTAAAGGTTAAAAATAGAGGCTAGGGCTTGAAACTTAAGAAAGTTAAACTAGGGATTTGAGGGGTCAAATGGACTCCGATTCTTGTGAAGTTGATATGTATAGACTCATGGCAAGACAAAGATCATTTTGGTATAAAAATTTCTGACTTTCCAGAAGTGGGCCTAGGGCTCGGGTTTTGCAGATTTCGTGATTTTCAATATTTTTTGAGTCTTTTCGATTGGGTTATATCCCTTTAGCCTATTGTAATGTATTCGTTGTGGTTTTGGCCAGATTCGACACGTGAGGAGGTTGATTCGCGAGGAAAGGGCATTACGAGCTAGACTTGGGCCGGCTAGAGGTGAGTAATTGATGTAAATGCTGCTCTGAGGATTTGAAACCCCGGACTTTTACATCGTAACGCTATATTGAGGCGTGACACGCATTCTATGACGAGTGTGGGGTCGTTTACTGATGGGGATTATGACTTGGTGCATCCCGAGTGTTATTTTCTCTATATTTGCGATTGAGACGCATATCTTATTACTGTGAATTGGGCTTATTGCCATATTTGGGGCCTTGTGCCGACCTGTAGAATCCTTAAGGGATCTTCGTTAGTTTTCCTCACTTGTTTGCATACATTATACTCTCAGTCATGTTTTCAACTGATAAAGTAATAAAAAGGACTGTGTTTTTAATCATGAATATTATATTAAAAGGATATGAGGGTTGAGATCCCTATAGTATGTCATGCCCGAGTGGCAGTGAACTTATTTGACTGAGATGGGTCGAGGACCCGATAGTGAGGATGATTTTCCTTGATATGGATCGGGTTGCACGCCGCAACGATGATATATTCATATTGAGGTCGAGAGCCTGTTTGATGCCACGAGATGGCTGATATTGCGCTTGGGCTGTAGGAGCCCCTCCGGAGTCTGTACACACCTTCAGTGAGCTCCGTCAATGTTAAATATATGGAGCGGGCTGCACGCCGCAGTGGGTACCAGAGGGTACCGGTATATGTGTTGCATCTTATCATGCATTATTTCCTTAACTGTATTATTGTTGTTCATGTTTACACTGATAATGATCCGGACTAATAGATATACGTTACCTTGTTCATTTACTGCGTTTTCTTACTTTCAGACTGTATTTATGTTTATTACTCACTGAGTCGGAGTACTCACTTTACTCCCTGCACCTTGCGTGCAGATCCAGATTCTTCTCAGGCTGAGTAGATCCAGTTTGGACGAGCAGAGTTTGCTTTCGCGAGGATCGAGGTAGCTGCACTGCGATTGTAGCCTTAAATTTCTCCCCTCTATCCCTATCTTTTGTTTCCTTGTTATCGGATTTTAGACAGACGTTGTAGTATGATGTTATTCTATATTTAGAGGCTCATGTTCGTGACACCGGGTCCACGGTTGGGCTATATTCTGTATTTTGTTAAACTTCCGCACTTTTATCAGTATTTTCCTCATCTTTAACTTAAATGGTTTGGTGATTCACTGTTTTAGTTATCTAACTTTGGTTATCAATTGGGTTAAATATTGGAAATGGTCAGGCTTCATGACCGGGTTGGGGTCGTGACAAGTTGGTATCAGAGCTTAGGTTACTTGGTTTCGCGAATCATGAGCCGGTTTAGTAGAGTCTCGCGGATCGGTACGGAGACGTCTGTATTTATCCTCGAGAGGCTGCAGAACCTTTAGGAAACTTCATATCCTTGAAATTCTTGTCGTGTGACTTTGTTGATCCGTGAACTAAATTTCTATATTCTATTCTCTCGCAGATGGAGAGAACCCGTGCTACCGAACGTGGCGGACAACCACTATTACCACCCACTAGAGGTCGTGGGCGCGGTCGTGGTCGTGGTCGTGGTCGTGGTCAAGGCAGAGCAGCAGGGGAAGCACCTGCAGACCCTCCAGTTGCCCCCGTTCAGGACTAGCCTCCAGGTGTAGAGACTCCAGCAGCACCTGCTCAGGCACCAGTTGTGCCTATTATGATTCCGGGTCTTCAGGAGGCCCTAGCTCAGATTCTATCAGTTTGCACTGGCCTGGCTCAGGCAGTTTCAGCCACTACTGCCACGGCTACCTCACAGACCGGGGGTGGTCATCAGACCCCCGCTGCTCGCACACCTGAGCAGGGAGTGCAGGGTTTGCAGACACCAGAGGCACCACCAGCTCAGCAGGTGTCACCAGTTCAGTCGGTTGCCCCGGTTCAGGGTGATGTGGTTCCAGCTATGCCAGACGATGAGCAGCGTCGTCTTGAGAGGTTCAGTAGGCTCTCACCTCCTACTTTCAGTGGTGTTCTGGGCGAGGATGCCCAGGGTTTTCTCGACAAGTGTCGACGTATGCTTCGGACAGCAGGGATCTTGGAGTCGAGCGGGGTATCATTAAATACCTTTCAGTTCTTAGGAGAAGCCTTCACTTGATGGGAGTCATATGAGCGGCATAGGCCGGTAGGTGCAGCGCCTTTGTCATGGCAGGAGTTCTCCACTCTCTTCCTGGAGAAGTGGGTGCCGCAGTCTCTGAGAGAGGAGCTGCGTAGACAGTTCGAGTGGCTTCGTCAGGGAGATATGACCGTGTCTCAGTATGAGGTGAGATTTTTTGAGTTGGCTCGTTATGCCCCATGGATGGTCCCGACTGATCGGGAGAGGATTAGGAGGTTTGTGGATGGACTCATTTATCTCATTCGTATTCTGATGACTCGAGAGAGGATTATGAGTCATACCTTCGAGGATGCAGTTGATATTGCTCGTGATATTGAGACGGATCGCCGTCATGAGAGGATGAGAGAGAGGCCAAGAGGCCTCGAGGATCAGGTAGCTTCAGTGGTGCTCCGTCTAGGGGCCAGGTTCAGCAGAGTAGAGGTCGTTCCTCCAGGCCTCACCAGTTATCTCATCCCGAGTATCGTAGGGCGTCTTCAGGCCACGGTCATCAGGGTTTCCAGCAGGGCCAGTCTTCACTTAGTGCCCTCCCAGCTCAGAGCTCATCATATGCTCATTCAGCTCAGGGTTCTTCTGTGCAGAGCGCATCGGCTGGTCATTCTGATGCGAGAGTTTCCCTCCAGTTCCTTTCTCCAGCACCGGGTAGTTGCTACAAGTGCGGTGAGTTTGGCCACTTGAGGAGATAGTGTCCTCATCTTCGTGGTGGTCGGTCTCAGTAGAGGGATCAGCCCTCCTCTTATACTCCATCTACTTCAACACCCTCCCAGTCAGGTAGGGGTGGGGGCCAGTCAGCTAGCGGTCGCCCTAGGGGTGGAGACCGATCTGGTGGTGGTCAGGCTCGATTCTATGCTCTCCCAGATAGGAAGAATGTCGTTGCATCAGATGCTGTTATCACAGGTATTATCTCAATCTGCCACATGGATGCTTCTGTTTTATTTGATCCCGGATCTACATACTCTTATGCGTCTTCATATTTTGCCCATCATCTGGGTACAACCCGAGGGTGTCTTGCTTTACCTGTGCACGTATCTACCCCAGTGGGTGATACTATTATTGTGGACCATGTGTATCGGTCCTCTCTTGTTACTATTGGGGGTCTGGAGACCCGAGTTGACTTGTTGCTTTTGAGCATGGTATACTTCGATGTTATTCTGGGCATGGACCGCTATCTCCGTGTCATGCTATTCTGGACTTTCATGCAAATACAGTCACCTTGGCTATGCCAGGTGTTCCGAGGATTGAGTGGCGTGGTTCGACTGATTATGTACCCATCAGGGTAATCTCTTTCCTAAAGGACCAGCGGATGGTTGAGAAAGGCTGTTTATCGTATTTGGCATTTGTGAGAGATGTCGGAGCTGAGACTCCTAGTCTTCATTCGGTTCCCGTTGTGAGGGATTTCCTCGATGTGTTTCCAGTAGACCTGTCGGGCATGCCGCCGGACAGGGACATTGATTTCGGTATTGATCTGGTGTCGGGCACTCAACCCATTTCTATTCCTCCCTATCGTATGGCACCAGCAAAGTTAAAGAAGTTGAAGGAGCAGCTTCAGGAACTCCTAGATAAGGGGTTCATTCGCCCGAGTGTGTCACCGTGGGGTGCACCGGTCTTATTTGTGAAGAAGAAGATGGCACAATGAGAATGTGTATTGACTACAGGCAGTTGAACAAGGTGACAGTGAAGAACAAGTATCCACTACCGCGTATTGAGGATTTGTTTTATCAACTCCAGGGAGCAAGGGTATTCTCTAAGATTGATCTCCGTTCAGGCTATCACCAGCTGAAGATTAGGGATTCTAATATTATGAAGACGGTTTTCAGGACGAGATATGGGCACTATGAGCTTTTGGTTATGTCTTTCGGGCTGACTAATGCCCCAGCCGTGTTCATGCATTTGATGAACAGCGTATTTCGGCCGTATCTGGATTCATTTGTTATCGTTTTTATTGATGATATCCTGGTGTACTCGCATAGCCAGGAGAAGCATGCTCAGCATTTGAGAGTGGTATTACAGAGATTGAGAGAGTAGAAGCTTTATGCAAAGTACTCTAAGTGTGAGTTCTGGCTTGGTTCTGTGGCTTTTTTGGGTCACGTGGTGTCCAGTGACGGTATTCAGGTTGATCTAAAGAAGATATAGGCAGTGCAGAGTTGGCCTAGACCGTCCTTAGCCACGGAGATTCGGAGTTTCCTCGGTTTAGTAGGGTATTATCGCCGGTTCGTTCAGGGTTTTTCATCTATTGCTTCGCCCTTGACCAAGATGATGCAGAAGGGTGCACCATTTGTATGGTCGGACGAGTGCGAGGAGAGCTTTCAGAAGCTCAAGACAGCTTTGACCACAGCCCCAGTGTTGGTTTTGCCATCAGCTTCAGGTTCTTACACCGTGTATTGTGATGCTTCGAGAGTTGGGATCGGATGTGTGTTGATGCAGGAGGGTAGAGTTATTGCATATGCTTCTCGTCAGTTGAAGCCCCATGAGAAGAACTACCCCGTACATGATTTGGAGTTGGCTGCCATAGTTCATGCTTTGAAGATTTGGAGGCATTACTTATATGGCGTATCTTGTGAGGTGTATACTGATCACCGCAGTCTTCAGCATCTGTTCAAGCAGAAGGATCTTAATTTGAGGCAGCAGAGGTGGCTTGAGTTACTCAAGGACTATGATATCACCATATTGTATCACTCAGGAAAGCCAATGTAGTGGCCGATGCTTTGAGCCGGAAGGCGGTTAGTATGGGTAGTTTGGCGTACATTCCAGTTGGGGAGAGGCCCTTTGCAGTTGATGTCCAGGCCTTGGCTAATTGGATGGTGAGATTAGACATTTCGGAGCCTAGTCGAGTTTTGGCTTGTGTGGTTTCCCGGTCTTCCTTGTATGACTACATCAGAGAGCGCCAGTATGATGATCCGCATTTACTTGTCCTTAAGGACAGGGTCCAGCATGAGGATGCCAGAGATGTGACTATTGATGATGATGGTGTGATGAGGATGCAGGACCGGATTTGTGTACCCAATGCGGATGGGCTTCGGGAGTTGACATTAGAGGAGGCCCACAGCTCGCGGTATTCTATCCATCCAGGTGTCGTGAAGATGTATCAGGATTTGAGACAGCATTACTGGTGGAGGAAGATGAAAAGGGATATTGTGAGTTATGTAGCACGGTGTCTCAACTGCCAGCAGGTCAAATATGAGCATCAGAGGCCCGGTGGTGTACTTCAGCGGATGGATATTCCAGAGTGCAAGTGGGAGAGGATTAATATGGATTTTGTGAGTGGTCTCCCTCGTACCTCGAGGAATTTTGATTCGATTTGGGTGATTGTGGATCGGCTGACCAAGTCCGCGCACTTAATTCCGGTGTGTACTACCTATTCTTTGGAGCGGTTAGCAGATATTTTCATCCGGGAGATTGTTCGGTTGCATGGAGTTCCAGTTTCTATTATCTCAGATAGGGTGCACTCAGTTTACTTCCCAGTTTTGGAGGACTTTTCAGCGAGAGTTGGGTACACAGGTAGAGTTGAGCATAGCGTTTCATCCTCAGACGGATGGGCAGTTCGAGCGTACCATTTAGATATTGGAGGACATGTTGTGTGCATGTGTTATTGATTTTGGGGGCTCTTGGGCTGAGTTCTTACCGCTTGAAGAGTTTGCTTACAATAACAGTTATCAGTCCAGCATTCATATGGCACCGTACGAGGCCTTATATGGGAGACGGTGTAGATCTCTGGTTGGTTGGTTTGAGCCCGGCGAGGCTAGATTATTGGGGACGGAGTTAGTCCAGGATGCCTTGGATAAGGTGAAAGTGATCCAGGAGAGACTTCGTACAGCTCAGTCGCGTCAGAAGAGTTATGCAGACCGGAAGGTTCGAGATGTATCTTATATGGTGGGCGAGAAGGTCTTATTGAAGGTCTCGCCTATGAAGGGCGTTATGCGGTTTGGAAAGAGAGGGAAGCTGAGTCCAAGGTTCATTGGGCCTTTTGAGGTACTTAAGAGGGTTGGGGAGGTGGCATATATGCTTGCTTTGCCACCTAGCTTGTCGGGGGTTCATCTGGTATTTCATGTATCTATGCTCCGGGAGTATATTGGGGACCCGTCTCATGTTTTATACTTTAGCACAGTTCAGTTGGATGATGATTTGACATTTGATGTGGAGCCAGTGCCTATTCTGGGTTATCAGGTTCGGAAGTTGCGGTCGAAGGATGTAGCTTCAGTGAAGGTACAATGGAGAGGTCGGCCCGTGGAGGAGGCCACTTGGGAGACCGAGCGGGAGATGCGGAGCAGATACCCTCAATTGTTTGAGACTCCGGGTATGTTTCTTGACCCGCTCGAGGATGAGCGTTTTATTTTAGTTGGGAAGGATGTGACGACCTGGCCCATCGTCACGTGAGTTACCGCCCCGTTTCCCCCATATTATGTTTCTCTATGTTTCATCATCGGTATTTGAGGTGATCGAGTCGAATTGGATGGGTTATAGATGGAGATGAGACACTTAGTCTCTTAAGGGAAAGCTTGTTTTGGAAAAAGTCAATCGGGAGTAGACTATTTAGTTAGAGGGCTTGGATATGAATTCCGGCGATTCGGTTAGCTTCGGGGGATGATTTTTGACTTAGGAGTGTGATCGGAAGTGATTTTGGAGGTCCGGTGTAGAATTAGGCTTGAATTGGCGAAGTTAGTATTTTGGCAAATTCCGGTTGGTATGTGATATTTTGATCCGAGGGTCGGGATAGAATTCCGAGAGTTGTTGTAGCTTTGTTAGGTGAATTTGGATATATGTGCAAAATTTCAGTTGAATCGGAGGTGGTTAGGTCAGGTTTTTTATCGAAGGTGAGTTTCAGAAGAATTTGATAAACTTAGGCTTTGATTTGGTGAAATTTGATGGTTTTTGATGATAACAATAGTGATTTGATGATTCGAGCAAGTTTGAATAAAGTAATAGATCATGTCTGTGCTTTTGGTTGAGGTTTCGGGGGCCTCGGGGTGAGTTCGGGTGGTTAAACGGAGAGTTTGGAGTTTGTTGCATGTTTTGGAATTTGCTGGTTCTGTCATTTCCGCATCTGCAGAAAAGGGACCGCATAAACGGTTCTACAGATGCAGTGGGGAGGTCGCAGAAGCGGTTCTAGTGGGGGCTTGACCTTTCCGCAGAAGCGGACAAGAGTCCGCATAAGCGGTCTCGCAGAAGCGAGCGGGGAGGCACAGAAGCGGAAGGGCGATTCATGGCAGGCTCCGCAGAAGCGGACGTGGGGACCGCAAAAGCGGTTTTGATGGTGCGTTATCTGGACCGCAGAAGCAGTCATGGCACTTATGTGACTTCTGCAGAAGTGGAATAATTGCTGCAAAAGCGGTAACCGCAGAAGCGGTTTTGGTGCCGCAGAAGCGAAAAGGCCTGGGCAGAAGCTTTTAATTTAACCTTCGCGAATTTCTGAAAGAGTATAACATTTCCACTTCGGACTAAGAGGGTTTTGGGCGATTTTTGAAGAGGGTTTCAAGGGCTATCATCAGGTATGGATTCTTGGACTTAGACTATGATATTATAGTGTATAAACATGGATTAACACTGAAAACCCAAGGAATTAAAGGTTAAAAATGGAGGTTAGGGCTTGAAACTTAAGAAAGTTAAACTAGGGATTTGAGGGGTCAAATGGACTCCGATTCTTGTGAAGTTGATATATATAGACTCATGGCGAGACAAGGAACATTTTGGTATAAAAATTTCTGACTTTCGAGAAGTGGGCCCGGGTCTCAGGTTTTGCAAATTTCGTGATTTTCGATATTTTTCGAGTCTTTTCGATTGGGTTATATCCCCTTAGCCTATTGTAATGTATTCATTGTTGTTTTGGCCAGATTCGACGCGCGAGGAGGTTGATTCACGAGGAAAGGGCATTGCGAGCTAGACTTGGGCCGGCTAGAGGTGAGTAATTGATGTAAATGTTGCTCTGAGGGTTTGAAACCCCGAACTTTCACATCGTAACGCTATATTGAGGCGTGGCACGCATTCTATAAGGAGTGCGGGGTCGTTTACTGATGGGGATTGTGACTTGGTCCATCCCAAGTGTTATTTTCGCTATATTGGTGATTGAGACGCATATCTTATTACTGTGAATTGGGCTTATTGCCATGTTTGGGGCCTTGTACCGACCTGTTGAATCCTTAGGGGATATTCGTTGGTTTTCCTCACTTGTTTGCATACATTATACTCTCAGTCATGTTTTCAACTGATAAAGTAATAAAAAGGACTGTGTTTTTAATCATGAATATTATATGAAAAGGATATGAGGGTTGAGATCCATATAGTATGTCATGCCCGAGTGGCTGTGAACTTATTTGACTGAGATGGGTCGAGGACCCGATAGTGAGGATGATTTTCCTTGATATGGATCGGGCTGCACGCCGCAACGATGATATATTTATATTGAAGCGAGAGCATGTTTGATACCACGAGATGGCTGATATTGCGCTTGGGCTGTAGGAGCTCCTCCGGAGTCTGTACACACCCTCAGTGAGCGCCGTCGATGTTAAATATGTGGAGCGGGTTGCACGCCGCAGCAGGTACTAGAGGGTACTGGTATATGTGTTGCATCTTATCATGCATTATTTCCTTAACTGTATTATTGTTGTTCATGTTTACACTGATATTGATCCGGATTGTTAGATATAGGTTACCTTGTGCATTTACTGCGTTTTCTTACTTTCAGACTGTATTTATGTTTATTACTCACTGAGTCGGAGTGCTCACTTTACTCCCTGTACCTTGCGTGCAGATCCAGATTCTTCTCAGGCTGAGTAGATCCAGTTTGGACGAGCAGAGTTAGTTTTCGGGAGCATCGAGGTAGTTGCACTGCGATCGCAGCCTTAGATTTCTCCCCTCTATCCCTATCTTTTGTTTCCTTATTATCGGATTTTAGACAGACGTTGTAGTAGGATGTCATTCTATATTTAGAGGCTCATGTTCGTGATACCGGGTCCACGATTGGGCTATATTCTGTATTTTGTTAAACTTCAACACTTTTATCAGTATTTTCCTGATCTTTGACTTAAATGGTTTGGTGATTCACTGTTTTAGTTATCTAACCTTGGTTATCAATTAGGTTAAATATTGGAAATGGTCGGCCTTGCCTAGTAGTGTGCTGGGCGCCATCATGACCGGGTTGGGGTCGTAACAATTATGTGGCAAAAAGCAATTAATTGGCTGCAGAAAAAATGCAGAGGAAGAAATATACATACAAACTACAACTTTTCAACAATATATCTACCATAAATCTACAAGTACTACAAAAAACAGACAAGCTACAATATTTCTACAATACCTGCTGCATCAATTGTACTAGTTGTTAGAATTATTCCCCTGTATGCTGACTTTAAGAAGGCCACATCAACTAAAGTTCACGACGTGTTCAGACAACATATCAGTTTGTATGTCTTTAATGTGTAAATTATCTTAGGATCAATATATTTTGGAATAACCATGCTACCAATTACCATGGCAATAGGTTTGCGTTGCATGAATGTACTGTCCATCAAAGAGCATGTGTGCAAGATGTTGAATTTTCTAACCTTGAACATTGCAGAATCATTTATGCTAGTTGCCTTGAAGTGCCATGTACAATTTTCACCAACACATACCAGCAAGTAGCTACAAAATAAAAATAATTTAAACACTCGTATAAAAAATATAGATTAAAAAAATAGTTGTAGTATAAAAGATCATATTCAACAATTTATATACATACAAAACAACTACAAATTATCTACAATTTTGTTAAACAATATCACCAAAAAAATTGAAAAAGTAAAAATTTACAAATAAACTACAAAATAAGAAAGAATTGTAAGTGCAATGTTCCTACCTTCTAGCACTAGATCTTTTCACCTTAATTTGGAACTTGTTCATGACAGAATAGTGCTTTATTGCACTTGCAATTATTTGCTTGTCTTGATATACTTGGCCTACTTCAATAACATTTGGTGTACTTTCTGTTATTATTATACTTTCATATTCCACTATCGCAGGAGATGTTGGAATATCAATTAACTTCAGTGTTCCAGATGAACCTGCAATAAAATAAAGCGAAATACTGTTATGAGATATTTTTTGTAGATATTTTGTAGTTAATTTGTAGACATATCGAAATTCTGAATTTCATATTTAGCTACAAATGATATGTAGTTTTAATGTAGAAATATTGTAGATAGAATGAAATTCAATATTAATATATATATAGACTTTGACATGTAGTCTTTTTGTAGAAATATTGTAGATAATTTGTACATAAGTAATATACAACCAAAATTTGATAGTAATGTAATAAAACAAACCTGCAACTGTGTTCGAATTGGAGATACTCAATTCCAAATTGAAATCACGTACTGTTAAACATAGCGGATAGGTTCCTAAGCTTTTGTTTTCCTTTTTCTTCTCCATGTATACACGAATACCAATATCGTTCCTAATTTCCATTGGAGGACAATGTTCGTTGACAATGTATTTGATTTCTATTATTTATTCGGATGTATCTATCATTAGATGCTCTGCTATTGTAGAATTCAATAGGCTATAACTCGCATCCTCGCCGACTACAGTTCCATCGACCTGAAAGTCTTTATATCTCTCATAGTTATCCCAATTTCCATTCAGTTGAAGCATAATTGGGATTTTCGACATAATTGCGGTTGTTACAGAAGAATTGTAGCTAATTTAGTCGCTTTTGAATTGTAAAATAAAAAAACCTGTGAAACAGAGTATTGTCATAAAAGCAGAGTAGTGAATTTTGGAGAGAAGCGGGCGAAATTTAATAGCGAGATTTGCGTTTGATAAGATCTGGAAGAATCCTTAATATCCAAACATTCGCGCGCCTATTAAAGGAATTGTACAGCTAACATGATTCTGTTTTTAATGATTTGTTTATATTTTGTAAAAAGACTATTAGTTGGGCGGATAAATTGCAAACTATGGACATTTTTCTTAATATAGTTTCCTATATGGTATAGGATCGAAAATTTTCCTTTTTTAAATGAAAACATGACAAAGATGTAAGAGCACAGTCAGTGCATGGGCCATTAGGGAATGCTCACGTAGGTGTTGGGCCTTTCCCGGGTTTTTCACATGTATTTAAAAGTTAGCCACAGTTTAATTTTTTCCTTAAAATTGTAGCCATGTTGTCCGAATTATAGAAACAATTCTTTAGAGCATTATGGAAAGCCACCTAGGAATTGGATTTGGGTGTAATTATACAATTTGACATATTTGTTTGGCTAAATAATTACTTGGTCAGCATGTAATTAGGTGTAATTATACTCTCCAATTTTCAAGGGGGAGGTGAGAATTGGTGGTAATTACACTGTATAATTACAAGGTTATTTTTTATTTTATTTTATTTCCTTTTTATTTTTATTTATTTTCTTTATAACTTTTTATTTCTATTATTTTAATTTTTTAAATTTTATTTTTACTTTTTAATTTCTTTTAAAATTTTAAAATATATTTTTCTTTATACATTATTTATCTTTTATTTCTTCTTATTTCATGTAATTGCTTATATTTTATTTTTATTTATTTTATTATTCTATTTTTTGAAACTACACCTCCTAATATTATAAATAATGAGTCATTTACAAACTTGTCATATAATGAGTGATGTAATTAAAGTGAAATTTCATTGTTGAATGTGGTTATAAACTTATTATGTTTCCTAATCTAAAATTATAGTGGAACTTACTATTATTATGTTGGAATTTGACATATGCTAAATAATTTTTTTTTGAATTTTGAAAATTTACTTATTTTAGTAGTATTGGCTCACGTCGCATGTTGTTCATTTTTTTAGTTAGACTTGATAGATCAGTTTTGTCAAACTGTTGAATAATGTTATGATATTATATTTATAAATATTAATTTATTTTATCAAATATGAATTCCATGATATTTTTACAAAAAAACGTATATTTTTAATTTTTGTACGTATCTAAACTAAATATTATTAATTTAAAATATATAGAAAAATAATTTTTACAATATTAGTTATAAATATATGATTACTTATTAATGTATATTCACAAAAAATGTACATCTTAAATACCAAATATAATATTATTTATACTTATAAAAATTTATAGGCATATATTTATTATATTAACTTTTAAATTTTGATAATTACTTAATTTAAAATTTAATTTAACTGTGTTATTACACTTGTGCAATCAAACAGTAAACTTGTAATTACACTTGTGCAATCAAACAGTAAACTTGTAATTACACTGTAATTACACTATGACGAACAAACAGGTACTCGTAATTACACAACTGAGTAATAAGTTATGTAATTACTATCCTAATAATTATACCAATTCCAATTACTTGGTGAAACAGAGACTCTTATAGAAGTCAAAGTTGGAGACATACCACTTCTTTAACTCTTTTATTACCTTTTCTTTCTATCTTAATTTTTTTTTTTTTTTTTTTTTTTTTACGAACCAAATTTTGGGAAACGAAAAGATCATTATATGATACTACTTGGAATACATGCATATAAAACGTGCATGCAATCACAAGTTACAATAAAACTTTGTGGAAGAACTCAAAAGTCGTTATTGATTAAATCAAAACACTAATTTAATTAACAGAGAAATTAGAGTACTGTTGCTTAAAATCTCTGCTATATAAGGGCCACTAGTATACCACCAAAAAAAAACTTATTTTTATAGAGCAGAATTCAAGTGTAGTTTTCACTGCAAATTGAAGCAAAAAATGTTTTGGTGCAGTTTGATTCCTGTAGCTATTGTTGTGGCTGTTGCAGTTACTACTACTGTTGTGCTTAATGTTAATGTTCACTTTCATTACTCTGATCCTGAACATCACGATTGTAAAAAAGAATGAATTGAAGGTAGATTAGCTAGCTACAAATTATTATTAATGAATTGAAGGTAGATTAGCTAGCTACAAATTATTATTAATGAATTGAAGGTACAATTGCTTCAAGTAGTTATGTAACTCAATGCTATCACATATATAGTTGATGAAATCTCCTTTTATTTGAAGTATTGCAATTAGCTTTTTGGAGCATTAATTCTCTCTTTAATTTTTTTTTTCCACACATGAAGTTCTTGTGATTTTAGTCATTTTCTTTTTTCCTTAATCTTCCCTTTTTCTCTTATGGTATGGTTTTCGTCCAAGTTTAAATATCATAGTGCCAAGAACAAGAATTAAGTGAAAATCAAGAATTGCTAATTGATCTAAAACTTAGTTTCGAAAAGTACTTTTCAAAATTATCTAATTTGAGAAGTTTGGCGGAACAGGTTATTAATGCCAACCCCACAAAATGTAAAAGTATGGGCGAACGTATTATTAAAAAAGGTAGAAACAAGGGATTCTCACTTTGTAACAATCTATTCACACCGAGTGTTTACATCAAATCATTCAAATTATTTTTAGTTAAGCATAAATTAAGATGCAAATGTATATTAATTAATTAATTATAATTTAGTGATAACTATATTTATGATAACTCAGCAATTTGGATTGCTGCTCTGTTATCACATAGCAACTCAACTGGAAGCTTCAACTTTGTTCCCAGTTCGGCATATAATCTGATCACCCATGTTATTTCTGATACAACTGAAGCCATACTTCTGTACTCTGCTTCAGCTGAGCTCTTGGACACTGTAGTTTGCTTCTTAGACTTCCAGGATATTAAGGACTCCCCATGTTTCACTAAGTATCTTGTCACTGATCTCCTGGTCTTTAGACAAGAAGCCCAATCAGCATCACAGTATGCCTTAATTTCTTCTGATGGCTTGCTTGATAGCAATACTCCCAGTCCAGGCTCCCTCTTTATGTATCTAACGATTCTCATGGCTGCTTCCATGTGAGATCTCTTTGGATGCTGCAAGAATTGGCTCAAGGTTTGGACAACAAAGCTTATATCTGTCTTAGTCATTGTAAGATACAACAGCTTCCCTATTAATCTCTGATAAGCTGCTATGTCTTCTAGTGGTGTATCACCTTTAAGTCTAACATGATCATCATACTCTGCACTGGTCAGCTTCTGATTGCTTTCCAAAGGAGTCCATACAGGTTTTGCTCCCCCTAAGCCTGAGTCTGAAATTAGGTGTAAGGCATACTTCCTCTGATCATCATCTTCACAACTGGTGAAAAAGTATCCTGATAATCAAGACCTTCCCTCTGATTGCACCCCTTTGCTACTAGCATTGCCTTATACCTCTCAACTTCACCATTTGCCTTGTACTTGATCTTGTATACCCATTTGCAACCAATGGATCTTTTGTTTGGTGGTAAGGGCACAATTTCCCATGTTTTGTTGTCTGCAAGAGCAGTGAGCTCAGCCTTCATGGCATCTACCCACTTGGGATCTTTGCAAGCTTCATCAAAGGATGCAGGTTCAACTATTGTAGAGAAGGTTGCTAAGTTGGCCTGGTAGTGATGTGACAAGTTGTTGTAATCCAGGTAGTTGCTCAAAGGATAAGAGCATGAGCTACTGGCTTGAGCAGTCACATAGCCATGCAACCATAGTGGAGGCCCTTCATCTCTAGATGATTTTCTTATAGGAACTGCAATTGTTTCATGACTGTGGTCAGTATCTTCAACACCTTGGTCCATATTTGCATCTCCAGGCATGCTAACGTCTTCATTTGCTACTGCAGGGCTTATATCTTCAAGTTCATTTGAAGAATTCTCTGCTGAGTAAAAATCCTCCATGACAGCTTCTTGGCCTGTACTTTGGTCATCAAGTTAGGTATCAGATGTATTTCCAGGTGTAGGATCGGGGATGCTGGCATTTGGAACATCTTGAGTGATCAAGTATGGATCAGCTTGAAAGAATGCAGGGCCTGTGGTCTATGGATCTTTGAAAGAAAAAACTGATTCCCTGAAAGTTACATTTCTGCTAACAAAAATTTTTTTTTGAGTTAAATCAAATAACAAGTATCCCTTTTGCACAGTTGAATACCCCATTAGAACACTTCTTACAGCTCTTGGTTGAAATTTGTCACTAATGATTGATGATGTAGCATAGAAAAGACATCCCAGAACCCTCATATGCTTCATAGATGGACTTTTCTTATGAAACACTTCATAAGGAGACTTCCCTACAAGCACTGGTATAGGCATTCTGTTTATCAAATAGACAGCTAACAACACACATTTATCCCAGAATTTTAATGGGATTTATCCTTGAAATCTGATTGCCCTAGCTACCTCTAATATGTGCATGTGTTTCCTTTCTACCACCCCATTTTGTTGGGGTGTGTATGGACAAGACCTCTGATGAACTATCCCAAATTTGCTGAACATGTTAGCTAGCTCAGAGTTTATGAACTCTGTCCCATTATCTGTTCTGATCACTTTAACCTTAGTGTCAAATTGTGTTTGAACCATTAAGAGAAAATCTCTAATGACAACAATTACATCAGATTTCAACTTCAAAAGATAAATCCATGTCACTCTAGAATGGTCATCCACTATTGTTAGGAAGTATTTATTTCCATCATGTGTTGTAACTCTAAATGGTCCCCATACATCCATATGTAAAAGTTCAAACATACCTTTTACTCTATCTTTACTAACAGGGAAAGGTAATTTGACTTGCTTAGCCAAGGGACAGACATCACAGTCACTTACTACATTTCTACATAATTCTTCACTAACATTCAACATATGTTTCATAACCTTTGGTGATGGGTGCCCCATCCTTTTGTGCCAAAGCTGTAAAACATTGTGATTCAACTGCACATTCATGGACCTTGGAATTGACCCTTGTCCTTTATTTTGAATTGCAAAAGTCAACAGATAGATCCCATTGGTTTCCTTACCAATCCCCTTCAGCTTCCAAGTGAAGAGGTCCTGTAGTACAGAAAAACCAAGAAAGAATGCAGCCATACATCTTAGCTCTCTAGTTAGCTTAGATACAGATAATAGGCTATACTTAAAATTTGGGATGTACAGAACATTCTTAATTTCTTGTTCTTCTCCTATCTTGCATTTACCAATCTGTGAAACTGTTACTTTAGTTCCATTAGGTAATCGTACTATTTTTCCATCTTGAGGTGTTATATTGTGTAACTCAAAAAGTGAACTAAGGTTCAAGGTCATGTGATCAGTCGCACTTGTATCTATGATCCACTTATGAGTACAACCTCCTTTATCTACTAAGCAAATGATAGATTGAGATATACCTGCCATGTTGGCTGTGGTTTCCTACATCTCCTCTTTGTTGAGCAGCCTTAAAATATTATTGAATTGCTCCTCTGTGAACATAGGTCCCATTCCATGTCCTGATGAATTACCCTTTTTAGCATGTGTGTGTAGTACATTTCTGTTACCCTGCACCTGTGAATCACCTTCTCCCAACAATGCAGAGTTGGCTGAACCATATCCCCCTCTTCTTTTAGGTTTGAAATCAGTGGAATATTGTTGACATCTAATTTTGTCCCTCCTTTCTTCCAATTAATATTTTTTGAGCTTTTAAGTTATTAATAATTTAAATACCTTAATTTT
>MU684555.1:6230-22675 GCA_026770625.1 Nicotiana glauca
AAATCAAGAAAAAGAGTGAGGAGAAAGGTGAAAGAATCTCCACCATGTAAAATACTAAGGCACGATGCGTTGCCTGAGGAAGTAAGAGTTGGATCAATCTTTGAGAACAAAGAAAACATGACTAAATTTTTCTGCAGCTTGGAGATAAATCAAAAAGTTGAATTCACTGATGTTAGATCATGTTCCAAAAGATACGAGTTGAAATGTATTGAGGAAAAATGTGGTTGGAATGTACGTGCTATCAGAATAAAAAATTCCACAATGTTCAAGGTGATAAAATATCATAACATCCATGAATGCTCAGTTGATGGTTAGTACAGATTTTCTTACTTGTTCTTTGCTCCTGCGGCATCACTAGCTGGTTGGTCCTACTATTGCAGTAGATGCAACATTTTTGAAGTCAAAATATCATGGTGTTCTATTTGTTGTTGTATCAAAGGATGCCAACAATCAAATCTTTCCTCTATGTTTTGGTGTGGCAGAGTCAGGAAACAATGAGGTATAAATTTGGTTCTTTGGGGAAATGAGAAAAACAATTCAAGTCCATTCTGAACTGGTTTTCTTGTCAGATAGAAACCAATCGATTACAAATGGTATTAGAAGAGTTTTTCCTGAAGCTCGCCATGGTATCTGCCTATATCACTTTGAATTTTTTTTAAAGAAAAGACATGCAAAGGCCATGGTAATAAATCTTTTTTCAAAGTGCTGCAAGGTCATACAAACGTGAAGATTTTAATCAGTTAATGTCCCAACTCAAAAGTATTAACAAGAAAACATACAATTACATAATGGAAGAGCCTCCTGAGAGATGGACTCGATCGTGGTTCCCACGGAGACGTTTTGATATGCTAACAACAAACATGGTAGAATCAATGAATTCCATTTTACTACAAGGGAGAGAAATGCCTATTTTAAGAATGTTAGATTTCATCCAAGAAAAGCTGGGAGAGTGGTTTTATGAACGGACAAAAAAGGCAAATGAAACTTTTCACAGAGTATCAATATGGGCAGAAGAAGAGATGACTAAGAAGATGGACTTGTCTTGCAAAATGTTTGTGAGTATATTTGTTAACTTCAGCTTTTTAGATATGTTGCAGTGATTTTCTGCTTACATTTAAAAAAATTCATACTTTTTCGTTTTGAACAAAAAATACACTAATATAATTTTTTTATATTCCTTGTTAGGTGTTCAACCTTGACTCAATGTTGTTTAGAATAAATAGTGAAGGAATAGAATGTATTGTGGACTTAAAGAAGAGAACTTGTGACTGCCTGGAATTCCAACTTGATGAATTGCCCTGTCCACATGCAATTGCTGCTATTAATAAGAGATATTTGCAGAAATCTGATTGCTGCTCAAATTGGTATTCAAGGGAAACATGGTTGAAAACATATGAAGGACATGTGAATACTGTGGGAGATCAACAATCATGGGAAATACCAGAAAATGTACAATATGAGATAACAAAACCTCCTGATATAGAGATTTTACAAGGAAGAGGACAAAAGAAGAGGCATATACCTACGATTGAATCATCAGTACCATTCAAGAATACCAAATGATGTCGATGTAAACAAGTGGGGCATACTAGAACAACTTGCCAGCACCTCATCCATATTCCAAGAAACACACTGAAAAATACTCCAGGCTTCAATAATCCTTGGTCTGAATTTAGACTTTCTTTATTGTATGACAAAATTCAAACGTGATTTTTTCATAGGAATAAAAAAATAAGCACTTGGCAAATTTTATATACTGCTAAAGTACAAATCACTCATTTTTGTTGCGCAGGCTTACAGGTTTGGTTGCATTTTAAAAACGTATGCAATGACTTCTGCAAGAAAAAACTTCAGGTTACAGTATGTTAAATACATATCCTTAAACAAAAACACACACACAAATACCTACAAAAACTCTCTCTCTCTCTCTCTCTCTCACACACACACACACACACACACATATGCATACAACACAAAAAAGAGAAACGCGTGTACAAACAAAAGTTGTAGCATCTTTAAGCAACTAAGAAGTATAAATTAAATACCAATAAATAACAAGTATAATGCAATAGAAAGCTAAGTAAAAAGAGGGTCACAATTATATTGACATAAAAATAGGTGAAAACAACACACATATTTCAAAACTTCAGCTCTCTCGGCTGAAGTTATACATAATGAACATAAAAAAACTTCAGTTCTCTCGGCTGAAGTTAACAAAATGAATTGTGACGAACCGGCCCGTCGTCACGTGAGTTACCACCCCGTTTCCCTCATATTATGCTTCACTATGTTTCAATATCATTAATTGAATTAATCGGGTAAGATTGGATTGGTTTTTGTTGGAAATGAGATACTTAGTCTCTTAAAGGAAATCTTTTTTTGGAAAAGTCAACTGGAAGTTGACTATTTAGTTAGAGGGATCGGATGGGAATTCTGATGATTCGGTTAGTTTCGGGGGAAGATTTGTGAATTAGGAGTGCAATCGAAATTGAATTTGGAGGTCCGGTATAGAATTAGGCTTGAATTGGCTAAGTTTGAATTTTGGCGAATTCCGGTGGGTAGGTGAGATTTTGATCCAAGGGTTGGAATGGAATTCCGAGAGTTGAAGTAGTTCCGTTATGTGATTTTGGATATGTCTACAAATTTTCAGGTCATTCAGACATCGTTTGGTCGGGTTTTTGATTGAATGCGCATTGCGGAAGTTTTGATGAAAACTAGGCTTGAATCCGATGTATTTTATTAGTTTTAGCATTGTTTGACATGTTTTGAAGATTGGAACTAGTTTGAATAAGGTTATAGGATGTGTTGGTGCTTTTGGTTGAGGTCCCGGGGGCCTCGGTGTGATTTCGGGTGGTTAAACGGGAATTTTGGAAGTATGTTGCAGGTTTAAACTTCTGCCTTCTAGTGTTTTCGCATCTGCGGAAAAGGAGCCACAGAAGCGGTTCTGCAGATGCGGCGGGATGGTCGCATAAGCAGGAAGGTGTGGCCCAGGGAAATTCCTCATAAGCTGACTAGGGGGTCGCTTCAGCGGGTTCGCATAAGCGGATAATACACCGCAGAAGCGGTCGATGGAGGACTGCAAAAGCGGATGCTGAGTCGCATAAGCGATCCCACGAAATTTTAAGTGAGACCGCATAAGCGGTACCGCAGGTGCGGTTAAACAACCGCAGAAGCGGAAATCTGGACTGTGTTTAATGAACAGTGTTCGCGAATTTCAGAAGTTAAGAAAATATTTTAGACTTCGGGAAGAGGCAATTTTGGGCGATTTAGAGAGGATTCGAAGGGGATTCCATCAGGTATGAATTTATAGACTCGGATTATGTTACTATGGTGTGAAAACATGAATTAATCACTGAATTTCGAGGATTTAAAGGTTAAAAATGGAGGTTAGGGCTTGAAAACTCAAGAGAGTTTAAATGTGAGTTTTGGAGGGGCAAATGAACTCCGATTTTTGTAAATTTGATATGTATAGACTCGTGGTGAGACGAGGAATCTAGTGATGTAAATTTTAGAATTTTTCGATAAATGGGCCTGGGGCTCCGGTTTTGCCAACTTCGTGAGTTTTAGTATTTTTCGAGTAATTTCAATTGGGTTATATTTCTTTAGCATATAGTAATGCATTCGTTGTGGTTTTGACTAGATTCGGTGCACGAGGAGGTTGATTCAAGAGGAAAGGGCATTGCGGACTAGTCTACGGCCATCTTGAGGTGAGTAATAGATGTAGATGATGACCTGAGGGTTTGAAACCCCGGTATCTCACATTGTGACACTATATTGAGGCAAGACACGTACTCTACGGTGAGTGCGGGGTCGTTTGTGGATGGGACTATGGCTTAGTTCGTCCGAGTAATGTCTATACTGTGTTATTGATAGAAATTGGCTCGTAAACATCCTACTTGGATTGTTATGAACATATTTGGGCTGCGTGCCAACTATTTGGATCCCTTAGGGATTATTATCACTGTTGCCATGAAATTGAGCATGTTTCCATGATATCAGTCCTGAGTTAAGTACTGTCTAGAAATGATTAGCAATCTTCTAAGGTTTTAATCACTTAAACTATAATACCTGTTAAATGGAACTGAAAATGGTAAACTTGATTGTGCCCGTGTGGCTTGCATGCATATATAACTGGATTGATTGTGGACCGGGCTGCACGCCGCATCAAATGCTACTATGTCATTGCGCTTGGGTTGTAGGATCCCCTCTGGAGTCTGAACCCCCACAATGAGCGGGGGTACCCAATGGATCAGGCTATACGCCGCAGCGGTCATGTGCATTGCATTGCATTCATGCATTGATATCTATTTGTCTATCAGTCGTTGATTATTGTTTTTTCATCGTTTAATGTGTTAAGTGGTTAGTTTTAGCTTTTCATTATGGTATTTCGGGATTTCTTACTTTCTGTCATTATATATGTCTATTACCACTGAGTTGGAAGTACTCACTTTACTCCCTGCACCATGTGTGCAGATTCAGGTGTTCCGGAGACTTAGCTGAGCAGTCGCTGTCTTCCAGAGTTTTATCAGAGTTTTCGAGGTAGCTGCCTGATGTTCGCAGGACCCGACTTCTCCCTTTTATTCAGTTTTATTTCCGCATTCTAGACTTATATATTTTCGAATATTTGTTACTCCGTTGTTTAGAGGCTCTAGACTCGTGACCCCAGATTCTGTTGGGAGTGTTGCGTCGGATATTTCAATCTGTTCCGTATTGTTTTTATTATAAACATCGGCTAATTATTTTTAAACTGTTAAATTTCCCTTAAATTGTCGGTAATGAGCTATCAGGTTGGGTTCGTGAGTGATAATTGGTCAGGTTTGCCTAGCTATATAGTTAGGCGCCATCACGACCGGGTTTGGGTCGTGACATGAACATAAAAAAACTTCAGCTCTATAGGCTGAAGTTAACAAAAAACACACTGACAATCACCACCATTATCATCATCATCGGCATCATCGTCATCATCATCATCATCCTCATCATCATCATCATAGTACTCCTCAATTTCTCTAAATATCTCATCATCATCACTATCGGAGATAACTATAGGGAAGTCGGGCAAAAGACCACTCAATCTAAGAAGATCCGTCTTCAACTTGTCGAACTCATCACATAGCTGACTTTGTTCGACGATTACTCTGTCCATAAGAGGAAGAAGAATCCTCAGCTTGTTTTGAAGCTTGGAATAGTCTGTTAAGATGGGAAACTTAAAACTATCAAACTGCTGCACAATTTTATCGAAAGAGGTTGAATAGTCTCCACAACTACATTCCAGGTTAAGCCTGTTCTGGAATGATTCATTTGCACAGAGCTTTGGTCTGATTCTCTCCCAGTCAGCCTTTATTTCATTCCAGAAAAGCAAAAGATTAGCCATAGACTTGTTATTGTAGCATTCACACTTTAAACTCTCCCACCTCTTCATAATTTCATATATATTAGGCTTACCACTTCCACTTGCACTAGACATTTTTTCTTTAACAAATGCTGAAAGACTAAGGAATATGATAGAAGTCTATGAATCACTACGAAATTTTCAAGTGAAGAGATTGTTAATATAGACAAAGAGTTCACCTAATCAATTTAATAACTATAAATGTAAAAGTAACTTTTCAGCTGTTTTTGTTTTACGTTCTGAGAAATTGAATGAGACAAGATAAGTAGGTGGTAAAAAGAAGTATGTAGTAAATGCAAAAAGAAATGTTACTTCGGCCCTAGTAAAACCCACAGTTTTTATATATTGTAAAAAAATAACTTCAGCCTGAAAATTTTAAATGAAAGATGAGGTAGTTGAAAAAAGATAAAAAGTAGACAGTAAATGCAAAAAAGATAAGTATCGTCTTAAAAACACCAAAATATGCTAAAGTTTTTTTCCTTAAGCTTTTTCGAAAAACTTCAGCCCATGTGCTGAAATTTTTTAGTATATTTCTAACACTTCAGCACCTTGTCAGCTGAAGTTTTTTAGTATATTTCAAGAAACTTCGGTACAATGTGCTGAAGTTTTTTAGTATATTTTCAAAATCTTCAGCACCTGGTCAGCTGAAGTTGTTTGATGGATTCAATAGTTTTTGTCCTAAAGATTTTTCGAACAACTTCGGTCTAATGTGCTGAAGTTTTTTAGTATATGTTAATAACTTCAGCACTGTATAAGCTGAAGTTGTTCTATTGGATACAATAGTTTTTCCTTAAGCTTTTTCAAAAAACTTCGGCCGAATGTGCTAAAGTTTTTTAGTATATTTCAACAACTTCCGCACCTTGTCAGCTGAAGTTGTTGTATTCAATAGTTTTTGTCCTAAAGATTTTTCGAACAACTTCAGCCTAATGTGCTAAAGTTTTTTAATATATGTTAAAAACTTCAGAACTATATAAGCTGAAGCTTTTTTATTGGATACAATAGTATTTTCTTAAGCTTTTTCAAGAAACTTCGGCCCAATTTGCTGAAGTATTTTAGTATATTTCCACAAAAATCAGTAATTTGTCAGCTGAAGTTTTTCTATTGTATTCAATAGTTTTTATCCTAAAGCTTTTTCAAGAAACTTTGGCCTAATGTGCTAAAGTTTCTTAGTATATTTCAAAGCTTCAGCAATTTATCAGCCAAAGTTTTTTGTCGGATTCATTAGTTTTTGTCTTAAGCTTTTTCAAACAACTTCTGCAAAACTGCTGAAGTTCTTTAGTATATTTCGATGAACTTGAAATAACATATTTACTTCATGGTCAAGTTTCAACAAAAAAATACTTGAAATTCATCAAAAAAGACATAAACATATTGAATTAATCAAAGTCACATAATTCACAGAAAAATAATGTATATTCACAATATAAAATTTTCTTTTCACTTACATCCGGTGGGGAGCCTTGACTAAGGATAAAGCCCAAGAGTTGGAGTCGCGGCTATCGGCTATAGGTGCTTGGAAGAGCAGTGGGGACGCAAATACTATGTGGTCAATGACATCGGACTGCATAAGGGCATCTGCGAGAGAGGTATTAGGGGTCTCGGCCAGTGTCTCTAGTGGTCATAAAGGAGACTGGTGGTGGAATGAAGTGGTCCAAGGTAAGGTGGAAGCGAAGAAGGCAGCATATATGAAGTTAGTGATGAGCATAGGTGAGGAGGAGAGACGAGCGTGCGTGGAAAGATATAAGGTAGCTAGGAAGGAAGCTAAATTGTCAATCATTAAGGCTAAGACTGCGGCTTACGGTCGGATAAACGAGGAACTGGGGGAAAAGTGTGGGGAGAAGAAGTTATTCTGGCTAGCCAAGTTGAGAGAGAGGAAAGCTCGGGATTTGGACCAAGTGAGATACATCAAGGACGAAGATGGTAGGATACTGATGGAAGATGCCCAGATTAAGAGGCGATGGCAGGCTTACTTCCATAAACTCCTGAATGAGAAAAGGGATCAGGATATTGTGCTAGGCGAATGGGAGCATTACGAGAGTCACCGTGACTTCGGGCACTGCAGGCGTATCGAGGTAGAGGAGGTTGTGGGGGTATGCATAAGATGAGTAGGGGCAGAGCTACCGGGCCAGACGAGATCTCGGTGAAATTCTGGAAGTGTGTAGGGAGAGCAGGCATGGAGTGGTTGATTGGGTTGTTTAATGTTATTTTTAAGGTGAAGAGGATGCCGGATGAGTGGAGGTGGAGTACGGTGGTTCCATTGTATAAGAAAAAAGGTGATATCCAAAGTTGTAACAATTATAGGGGTATTAAATTACTGAGTCATACCATAAAGTATAGGAGAGGGTCATCGAAGCAAGGATGAGGATGACAGTGTTTGTATCCGACAACCAGTTTGGGTTCATGCCGGGTCGTTCTACCATAGAAACAATACACCTTGTTAGGAGGTTGGTGGAACTTTACAGAGAGAGAAAAAAGGATTTGCACATGGTGTTTATTGACCTAGAGAAAGAGTATGACAAGGTTCCTAAAGAAGTTCTCTGGAGATGCTTGGATACTAAAGGTGTGTCACTTCCCTATATCAGGGCAATTAGGGACATGTATGATGGGGCTAAGACTCGGGTTAGGACAATAGGAGGCGACTCCGAGTATTTTCTGGTTGAAATGGGGTTACACCAAGGCTCTGCACTCAGTCTGTTCTTATTTGCTCTGGTGATGGATGCATTAACAACCATATTCAAGGGGAGGTGCCATGGTGCATGCTATTTGCCGATGACATAATTTTGATTGATGAGTGATGAGCCGGTGTTAACGAGATACTAGAAGTTTGGTGAATGACTCTTGAGTCTAAAGGTTTCAAGCTGAGTAAAACGAAGACGGAATACTTGGAGTGTAAGTTCAGCACTGAGCCGGGGGAAGTGGGCGTGGATGTGAGGCTTGAATCACAAGTTATCCCAAGTATAGGCAGCTTCAAGTTCCTTGACTCGGTTATCCACAGGGGAGGGGAGATCGATGAGGATGTCGCACACCGCATTGGGATAGGATGGATGAAGTGGAGGGTAGCATCCAGAGTTTTGTGTGACAAGAGAATGCCAATGACACTCAAAGGTGAGTTCTATAAAGCGGTGGTTAGACCGACCATGATATATGGGGCTGAGTGTTGGCCAGTTAAGAACTCACATATCCAAAAGATGAAAGTAGCAGAAATGAGGATGTTGAGGTGGATGTGCGGACACACTAGGATGGACAAGATTAGAAATGAGGATATTCGGGAAAAGGTACACGTGGCCCCCATTGATGACAAGATGTGAGAAGTGAGGCTCAGATGGTTCAGACATGTGCAGAGGAGAAGTGCAGATGCTCCAGTAAGGAGGTTGTCACGACCCAAAACCTGGTCGTGATGGCGCCCAACACCTTGTTAGGCAAGCCCGACCATTTCACATTTCCATTCCAATTATCAACTCAAATATCCCAAATTAGGTAGAATCTCCTGTTTCCATAATGATAGTAAAGTGAATGCGGAAAACAAAATAACCGAAATAACAGCCCATAAGGATCTGGTGTCACAAGTCTGAGCCTCTAAACATCTGAACAATATGCTATACAACCAAGTCTAAAGCAGAAGTACAAGAGATAACGGGAAGGAGAGATCGGGTCCTGTGGATGCTGGTAGCTACCTCGATAACTCCGCAGTAAGCTGAAGCAGCAGCAATATATATATCAACTGCCCTCCTGGATCCCTGTGTCTGCACACAAGGTGCAGGGAGTAGAGTGAGTACTCCAACTCAGTGAGTAATAGCAATAAATAATAACTGAAAGTAAGAAAACCTGTAAGAACTCTAAACAGTTCTAAAAGTAACAGTACAGGTAAGAATATCTCTAAGGAGAAGAGTCCAGTATCAGTCTACTACTGTCCCACAATTTTCAAACACTATTGCGGTGCGCAGCCCGATCCTTACTAATACTGCTGCGGCGTGCAGCCCAATCCAATATAATATATATATAGTGTTGCGGCGTGCATCCCGATCCAATACATGTATATGTATATAATGTTGCGGCGTGCAGCCCGATCCGATATAATAGTAACTACGCTCACCGGGGGTGTGTGCAGACTCCGGAGGGGCTCCTTCAGCCAAAGCGCTATAATACTGCGGCGTGCAGTCCGATCCATATATATATATATATATATATATAACACACTGTGGCGTGCAGTCCGATCCATATATATATCATATATATAGTACTGCGGCGTGCAGTCCGATCCAATACATGTATATGTATATACTGTTGCGGCGTGCAGCCCGATCCGGTATATATCAAATACTTCACTATGGGTCCTCGACCCCTTTCAGTCAATATAGACTTGGCCTCTCGGTCCCACTCAGCTAAAGCAGGGTATTCAACCCTAGGTATTTCTCATTTAGAGTGCAGTTTGCCAATACCGATTCATATTATGTTTTATAGTTAAGAATATGACTAAGAGTATGTGTTCAACAGGTATAGGGGTCATTTAGCTCCACAGGCTTCCCTAAGGTTCTACAGATCGGCACAAGGCCCCAAACATGGCAACTAGCCCAAATATTCGGATATAAGCTCAGTCTCAGTCAATAAGTACAGTAAACCATCAATCGGGATGGACTAAGTCCGAATCCCCAGTCACCATATCACCACGCTCATCACATGACGCGCGTTTCATCTCAACATAGCACCGTATAGTGCAAATACGGGGTTTCAAACCCTCAATATATCATTCATAACCATTACTCACCTCGAACCGGCCACAATCCTAGCTCGTGATGCCTTTGCCCCTCAAATTGGCCTCCACGCGCGTCGAATCTAACCAAAACCAGAGCGAATACATTACAATATGCTAAGGGAACAATACCCAATCGAAAACAATCGAAATATATCAAAAATCTCGAAACTAGCAAAACCCGAGTCCCTGCCCTACTTCTCAAAAAATTATAAAATTCATATCTCCGGAATCCTCGTCTTGCCACGAGTCCGTACATACCAAGAACTCCTAAATCGGACCATAAATGACCCTTCAAATTCCAAATTTAGAATGTTTTACTTCAAGCCCTAATTTCTTACGATTTGGCTATATTTTCATGAATTTCAAGGATGATTCTTCAATAAAATCATGTATTTAACTCATAAAACTTACCTCCAATCGATCTTAGTTGAAACTCCCTTCAATCCCCGTCCAAAAGCTCTCAAAATGACTAAAAATGGTGGAGAAATGGGGTATTTTCGTGACTGAAATGTTTTTTAAACATTCTGCCCCAGCTACAGTGTTTTCGCAATTCCCAAAAATTTCTTCGCATTTGCGAAGCTACAATGTCTTCGCAATTCCCAGCCAGCTACAGCAACTCTCGGAATTCCATTCCGACACTCGGACCAAAATCTCACCTATCAACCAGAATTCGCCAAAATACTAACTTTGCCAATTCAAGCTTAATTCTACACAAGTCATCACAAAAATATTCCGGACATACTCCTAAGTCCCAAATCACCTAACGAAGCTATCCGAACCATAAAATTCACATTTCGAGCCCGATATCAAAATTTCCACTTCCGGTCGAATTTTCTCAAAAACCTTCAAATTTCTATATTTAGCCAAATGACTTCAAAATGACCTACGGACCTCCGAATTCACTTCCGATCGCGCTCCCAATTTCAGAATCACTATACGGAGCTACTCCGAGTCTCGGAATGCCAAACAGACATTAATAACACTGAAATGCATTTTAAGCCAAACTGATGCAATTTCTTCTAAAATGCTAGCTTCTACTATAGGCGCCAAAACGCTCCCGGGTTATCCAAAACCCGATCCGGGCATACGCCCAAGTCCGAAAACATCATACGAACCTACTGTGACCTTCGGATCCCAATTCCAAGGTCATTTACTCAAAATTCCAATCCTAGTTCATTTCTTCAACTTTAAGCTTTCCAAATGAGAATTCTCCTTCCAAATCCATTCTGAACTTACCAAAATTCAATTCTGACCACGCGTACAGGTCAATATACCTGAAATGAAGCTGCTCATGCGCTTAGACTGCTGAATGACATGCCGGAGCTCAAAACGATCGGTCGGGTCGTTACAATCTCCCCTACTTAAACATACGTTCGTCCTCGAACGTGCTGAGAACTACATTGAAGTAGTCTGAAATCCCCCGTTTAACACCTTATGCACTTTCTCGTGCTACCACCACTCAGTTGAGCACATTAGCTCGATAACTTTGTAGATATACTTCTTTATTCAAGCAAATAAGCCATTAGGCCCAATTCCAACATCCTGAATTTCCTGCCAAGCGTGTTTCCATCATACGACCACCATATCAATCTCCATACGCTGTACCCAAACATGACTACATAACTTTGCCGAATTCACACTTCGCATCACTTTAATCATAGGGCCACAATAACATTCTTTAAACATAATAGTCGAAATTCCACAAATCTGATGCTCCCATTGCATCTCATGACCTACACAGCTCTTGCTCTAGTTTTTACAACACCGATACGACGGAAGAGATGTGCCGAAATTCATAACCAACTGCTGAATCAACAAATCATTGGATCTATACTCCTGACAAGATCCATTACCTTGTCCCAAACCAAAGAATGATCTTTGCTCTATAATATTCTTCATATAATCAGTTTGCACTGACCCCAAATCCAATAACCTCGTCTTACCCAGTACGAACTGCTCAGGCAATAAGCCACCTCGAACATAATCAAAAGTCCCACAAGATGCCACAATTTGCTAGTAGGCTACCAATTAGAACGCGATACAAAATGAAGGCGAACTCTAGAAGGAACTACTCAACTTGCACACTAACATGGAATTCCTCAGAAAATAGGGAAACAGAACACATAAAAGCAAATTTGGGCACTTAACTGAACATCACACTGTTGCGGAGCGCAACCCGATCCAAACAATATACCCATGGCATCGCGCCACCCGATCCACATACAGAACTCGAGCTTATATACGTCGAGCTGAATAGCTCATCACATCAAAATACCGAATATCTGTCATAAACACACTAAGGTGCATAATACCATTCGCAAGGAAACATATAGCGCTATAGGCTACAAACTCAAGCACAACTGAGGTGCGATACATGATCTAAGTCTCAAGAGCCATCCTGCTCATATAACATCACCGCTGAGCGGAACCTCAACACAAAAGAAATTTACCAAGCTGTCTCACAACTCATACGACGCAATATATCTTTACATGAATTAGCTGACCACGAAATAAGACCGCGACTATCCTTCCATAAAGAGCGCGTTGCTGAAATAAACACAACTGGCTTGATGTAAGGCTCACTTCCACATTTAAATCTATCCACCGACCTCAAGTCGATCCTGATCGTGCCAAGCTAGGCCAATAATCTTTCACAGGTCCATAACCCAATAAGCAGAGTGCCCTCCAGGCATAAATTCTCAAATGGATGATATTACCAAAATCCTCATACTTGGTTTAAATTTCTAATTAATCAAGTGACTACATGTCACACTTACACAATATTCATGTGGGACAAGCTCACACCACCTTCTGAAATAATTAATGGGTCTGCACATTCAAACCACCGACTGCACTAATGCTGAAAAGCAATCGGGAATCCCTAACCAGGATGCGAAGCCTTTCTCACATAACACCGATCTCAGGTGATGCTGACGTCAATACCCATCTTACTCAAAACACTAAAACTCTTTTCCTGCTCATCCTAGCTCGTGACATCACAGTCATTGGCCAAACTGCAACCTTGGTCCTTACTTCAAATTCCACACCACTCACTGCACCTCACGTGCCGATATACGATATACACAATTTCCATCACAACTCTAGAACCGTCGATAGGCTAACACTTCATCAAATAAGACTTTCCATTTAACTCACTTCAGGAAAACTATAGCAACATATAGGCGAATTCTTATAACCGTCAAATATGCCAATGTCTAAGTAGTGGTCCAAGACACCATAACCCTTTCCGGGATTCGCCTACTTATAACAGGCCCTAACAGAGGAAAGCTTCAGAATAACATCAATCACTGCGGCCGACAAGCCTAACACGCACCGCCACAAATCTCATGCATAACTCGATCACGCTGAACGAACCGATCACTGACACCAATGTGCCAACTCAACTATGGCTAATCAATCTACTTCCTTCCAATTTATCCTTGATTGCCTTAGAAATAATAAGATCTCCCTTCCGCGCCGCAGACATCAATGCACTCAACTAGTCGAGAACTTTCATTGGTCCCATTTAGAAGAAAAATCCTTACACACTCCAAGCTTCGCATACCCACAAAAAATATACTCATCTTCAAACCACGGTAAAACCCAATAAGAACATCTATGTCACTCTATTTGTACAAGCTAAACTGCCAGGTTTGAATCCTTCTATCTAAGCCAAGCTGAGAAAGTTGTCAAAACCCAAGAGCATTGCTGCAAAATGCCTGAAAAAGTTCACTACCTCGAACACATACAAAAGAATTAATCATATCCTTATCATACCGTTTCAGTTTATTATCAAGCTATTCCATTTATCACAATTTCCTTTCTGATTCATCTTTAATTTAATATTCTCCTTTACTGTAGCACCACAATACCTCAACTCAGGTTACCACACAAGACTCGTACATAAGACCACACGGTCTAAGACCCATAGGCCACTAAATACACTCTCAGATGTTTCCCAGAAGTACCACATTCAATAATACTTTATTTTGAAGAACTTCCTGCGAATCTGAATTCGTTATCATTACCTTCCAATACAGATGCATAGAATCCCATAATTAACATAACATACCACAAGTCTTGATCTCTTCTAACGAAACCACAGTCTCTAGCCGCATACACAATCTTAAGACACCTGACTGTTACATGCAAAATCTTGAACACCGCAAAACCATTCTCGGGAGTCATTCACTCTTATTCAACTGTAAATTATCTGACTTAGCGAACAGAACTACTCGTGCCTTATTAGCACTCTGGTACCGTAGGATATGATCTCATTCCAATACAAATGAACATCTTCCTTCTCTATGCATTGAGCATTCTTTATCAACAACAACTCAAGACATCCTAGTATTTTCTCACATCTACGAAGCACCGTGTAACCTTTATCAAACTTTTGCTCCACTCGCGCCATCCTCGGCTCATTTTCTACAACCAGAATTGATTCGCCAACATACTTCGAGACAGAACCAACATAACACACAACAGTGCAATCAGTTAATCAATAACAACCTCCCCAACTTGGCTTGAAGCCATCTATCAGGACACATTTAATAACCCATAATACTTTTACTCTAATGAGGCCACAATATTATAGTGAGATTAAACTCACATCATCTACTAGAAACACAAATTATCTAGAACTGAAATCCTCAGCAAACCTCGCATTCATTTCCACATCAGCTGAGTCCACTTTCTTAAGCGTCCCAAATTCTCAAATTTCAACACATACCCTATAATTACACATGAGATCTTCTAACATACACATAAGGGTCATACCACTCAAGAAAACTATGCAGGAGATAACCTACCTGCTTTGCCTTATTTCAATATTTCAACATACCTTCCACCATTATATATGTTACACAATCAATTAGTCTTCCTAAGTCTGAACTCATACCACCACACATATTGCACCTCACTTTCTAACAAGGGGATACAAAAATATTCTTCACGAGCCCATAACTTGGGGCTACACAACAAATCACAATAGAAAACGGACACTTAACAGTTCATCTATTATCCAGCAGACTTCTTCGTCATTCCCACAATTAGGGACAATACTGATCATATAAATTCATAATACCAGCTCGCAAAATCAGCACCTCGATGTTCAAGCCATAGGCAAAGATCCGGCCTTAAGTCCTCCTGACTGGCCCAACATGAACTCACGGAGATTACATCCTGCCCCTCGATCGGGGAATCACAAGCCATCAAGGCATATACACTACTGAGCGCTCGCGTGCGCATACAGACGTGTGGAAGGAATTTCAAGAATTATGTCTCAATCTGAATCAAGTATGCACGATAAGAATTCCAAGAAAGGAAGTTTTCCTAAAGGTTCTGCAGCCTCTCGAGGATAAATACAGACGTCTCCATACCGATCCGCGACACTCTACTAACCTGCTCATTACTCGTGAGACCTAGTAACCTAGGCTCTGATACCAACTTGTCACGACCCAAACCCCGGTCGTGATGGCGCCCAACACCTTGTTAGGCAAGCCCGACCATTTCACATTTCCATTCCAATTATCAACTCAAATATCCCAAATTAGGTAGAATATCCTATTTCTATAATGATAGTAAAGTGAATGCGGAAACCAAAATAACCGAAATAACAACCCATAAGGATCTGGTGTCACAAGTCTGAGCCTCTAAACATCTGAACAATATCCTATACAACCAAGTCTAAAGCAGAAGTACAAGAGATAACGGGAAGGGGAGATCGGGTCCTGCGGATGCCGGCAGCTACCTCGATAACTCCGCAGTAAGCTGAAGCAACAACAATATATATATCAACTGCCCTCCTAGATCCCTGTGTCTGCACACAAGGTGCAGGGAGTAGAGTGATTACTCCAACTCAGTGAGTAATATCAATAAATAATAACTGAAAGTAAGAAAACCTGTAAGAACTCTAAACAGTTCTAAAAGTAACAGTACAGGTAAGAACATCTCTAAGGAGGAGAGTACAGTATCTGTCTACTACTATCCCACAATTTTCCAACACTACTGCGGCGCGCAGCCCGATTCTTACTAATACTGTTGCGGCGTGCAGCCCGATCCAATATAATATATATAGTGTTGCGGCGTGCAGCCCGATCCAATACATATATATGTATATAATGTTGCGGCGGGCAGCCCAATCCGATATAATAGTAATTGCGCTCACTGGGGGTGTGTGAAGACTCCGGAGGGGCTCCTTCAGCCCAAGCGCTATAATATTGTGGTGTGCAGTCCGATCCATATATATATATATATATATATATATATATATATATATATATATATATATATATATAT
>MU684556.1:7254-41786 GCA_026770625.1 Nicotiana glauca
TTCGTGATAGTCTTTATTGATGATATTCTAGTGTACTCCCACAGCCAGGAGGAGCACGAGAAGCACCTCAGAGTAGTTCTTCAGACTCTGAAGGATAGTCAGTTGTATGCTAAGTTCTCAAAGTGCGAGTTCTGGTTGAGTTCAGTTGCATTTCTGGGTTATGTCGTATCAGCAGAGGGTATTCAGGTAGACCCGATAAGATTGAGGCAGTCAAGAATTGGCCTCGACCAGCTTCAGCGATCGAGATTCAGAGTTTCTTGGGGTTAGCAGGTTATTACCGTCGGTTCGTGGAGGGGTTTTCATCTATTGCAGCCCCGATGACCAGATTGACCCAGAAGGGTGCCCAGCTCAGATGGTTAGACGAGTGTGAGGAGAGCTTTTAGAAGCTCAAGACAGCTTTGACTACGACACCGATATTGGTTTTGCCCACAAGTTCAGGGCCTTATACAGTTTATTGTGATGCTTCCCGTATTGGGCTTGGTGCATTATTGATGCAGGATGGCAGAGTCATAGCTTATGCTTCGAGGCAATTGAAGATCCACGAGAAAAATTATCTGGTCCATGATCTAGAGTTGGCAGCCATTGTTCATGCTTTGAAGATTTGGAGGCATTACTTATATGGTGTGACGTGCAAGGTGTACACGGATCACAAGAGCCTTCAGTACTTGTTCAAAAAAAAGGAGTTGAATTTGAGGTAGAGGAGGTGGTTGGAGTTGTTGAAAGACTATGATGTTACTATTTTGTACCACCCTGAGAGAGCCAATGTGGTGACCAATGCATTGAGTAGGAAGTCTGCCAACATGGGTAGTCTTGCTTATGTTCCGGTCAGTCAGAGACCGCTTGCCATGGATATTTAGGCTTTGGCCAATCGGCTGGTGAGGTTGGACATTTCTGAGCCTAGCAGAGTGTTAGCTTGCACGGTCGCTCGTTCTTCATTATTGGAGAGTATCCGTGATCGGCAGTTTGATGATCCCCATTTATGTGCCTGAGAGACACGGTGCAGCGTGGAGGTTCCACGAAGGTGAACTTAGATAATGATGGTGTTTTGAGGTTGCAGGGGCGAGTTTGTGTGACCAATGTCGATGGGATTCGAGAGTTGATCTTAGCGGAGGCCCATAGTTCGCGGTATTCCATCCACCCGGGTGCCGCGAAGATGTATCAGGACTTGTGGCAGTATTATTGTTGGCGTAGGTGAAGAAAGATATTGTTGCATATGTGGCTGGGTGTTTGAACTGTCAGCAAATCAAGTATGAACATCAGAGGCCTGGTGGGTTGTTTCAGAGGATTGAGCTTCCCGAGTGGAAGTGGGAGAGGATTACCATGAATTTCGTTACTGGACTTCCGATGACTCGAAACAAGTTTGATGCTATTTGGGTCATTATTGATAGGCTGACCAAGTCAGCGCATTTTATTCCTGTTGCAGCCACTTATTCATCGGAGAGGTTAGCTGAGATCTACATCCGATAGATTGTTCTCCTTCATGGGTTGCCGACATCTATCATTTCGGACCGGGGTACGCAATTCACCTCACATTTCTGGAGAGCAGTTCAGCAGGAGTTAGGCACCCAGGTTCAGTTGAGCACAGCATTCCATCCTCAGACGGACGGCCAGTCCGAGAGGACTATTCAGATATTGGAGGATATGCTCCGAGCATGTGTCATTGATTTTGGAGGCTCGTGGGATCAGTTTTTGCCTTTAGCAGAGTTCACCTACAACAACAACTACCAGTCCAGCATTCAAATGGCTCCATATGTGGCATTGTATGGTAGGCGATGTCGGTCTCCAGTAGGATGGTTTGAGTCGGGAGAGGCTCGGTTATTGAGTACAGATTTAGTTCGGGAGGCCTTGGATAAGGTCAAGATCATTCAGGACAGGCTTCGTTCGGCTCAGTCGCGACAAAAGAGTTATGCGGATTGCAAGGTTCGAGATGTAGCTTTCATGGTTGGTGAGCGAATATTGCTCTGTATATCGCCTATGAAGGGCATGATGAGATTCAGGAAGAAGGGCAAGCTTAGCCCTAGGTTCATTGGCCCATTTGAGATTCTAGATCGTGTGGGAGAGGTGGCTTATAGACTTGCCTTGCCACCTAGATTGTCAGTCGTGCATCCAGTGTTTCATATGTCCATGCTTCAGAGGTATCACGGCGATCCAGCCCACGTGTTAGATTTTAGCATTGTCCAGTTGGACAAGGATCTATCTTACGAGGAGGAGCCGGTAGCTATTCTAGACTGGCAGGTTCGACAGTTGAGGTCGAAGAGTTTTCCTTCAGTGCGTGTCCAGTGGAGAGGTCAGCCTCCTGAGGCATTGACCTAGGAGTCCAAGTCTGATATGCGGAGCCAATATCCTCATCTATTTCCTGACTCAGGTACTTCCTTCTTTTGTGCGTTCGAGGACGAACGGTTGTTTTAGAGGTGGAGGATGTGACGACCCAAAGGGTCATCACCTGTTTCCTCATTCGTTCCGTGCTTCCAAGGCCTTGAAACCGGGTGTGTAGCCGGAAGGTTAAATATGAATTTTGTGTGAAAAATGATGAATTTTGATATTAATATGATTAAAGTTGACTTCGGTCAACATTTTTGGTAAACGGACCCGGAGCCGTGATTTGACGGTCCTGGAGGGTCCGTAGAAAAATATAGGACTCGGGCATATGCCCGGAGTCGAAATTCGAGGTCTAGAACCCGAGTAAAAGAATTTTTCTGTAAATTATTTTTCTGAAATTATTAAGAAAAATGGAAATGAAAATTGATTAAAAGACTATGGTATCGGGCTCGTATTTTGGTTCCGACGCTCGGTATAGGTCTCAAATATGTGTTAAGTGCTTTTTGTGAAGTTTGGCCGAAATCAGATATCGTTTGACGTGTTTCAGACCTAATTATCAAAAGTTAGAAGTTTAAGAAGTTTGAAATGAAAATGATGATTTTGAGGCTTGATTCATTGATTCTGATGTTGTTTTGGCGATTTGATCGCTCGAGTAAGTTTGTAGGATGTTATTGAGTTAGTGTGTGTGATTGGTTAGGATCCCCGAGGGCTCGGGAGTGAATTGGAGGTGGTTCGGGGTAGTTTTGCACTTAGGAAATGTAGCAGGTTTTTGGGCTTCAGCTGTTGCAGGCGATTTCTTCTACGCGTTCGTGTGGTCTCTTCCGCGTTCGCGTAGCTTAAGCCTTCTGCTTCATCACGTTCGTATTCCTTGCCTCGCGTTCGCGTAGAGTCATCTTACCCTAAGGGCTTAGCCCTCTTTCTTCTTCGCGTTTGCGTAGCTTGCCAGACTTTCTTCAACGCGTTCGCGACCCCATTATCGCATTCGCGTATAATAGTCCTTAGGCCCCCAGCTTTTTCCTCTTCGCATTCACAGTCTTCCCATCACGAACGCGATGCATTGCCCAGTCTACCCTTCACGAACGTGGTCCCTTTCCCGCGAACGCGAAGGGCAATTTTTGCCCAGTTATATTTAATTCCCAGAAACAATAGATACGGGACTTTTCACAAAAATACACGAACTCCTTTCTTCTCCAAGCACTTAGGCGTCCATTGAAGCTCCTTTTCACCAAGACTTTTTGGGTTAGTAAATCTTAACTCGTTTTCTTCATTTTCTATCATCATTTATCAAATTCCTAGACCTAAATCATGAAATCAAAGTAGAAATTAGGGGCTTTTGGGTAGAGTTAGGATTTTGGAAATTTTGGGTGATTGAACCTCAATTTGGGGTCGAATCTTAAAACAAATTATATATTTGAACTCGTGGGGTTATGGGTGACTAGGCTTTGGTCTGAGCCTCCTGTTTGGACCATATGGGCCTGATTTCGAATTTTGGTATTTTTGGAAGAATGCTAGAAAACTCATTTCTAGGCTATGGGATTATGTTGTTGAGTCCTAATTGATATTATTGAATTAATTATGCCTAGATACCATTGTTTCGGAGTCGGATTATAGAGGAAAGGCGGTATTGGAGAGTTGATTGCTATTCTTTGGACCGAGGTGCGTGTTTGTTCTAACTTTGGCTTGAGGGAATAGGACTAGGATATTATTTACTAACTGTTAAATGTGGAGAACGGTTTATAGGCATGGTGACGGTTATCTATGCACCGGGATCTAGCATGACTGTGAGTCTTAATTGTGTTTGACTCGGATTTTGTGATACATCTTCCTTGTTTAATTGATAAGTTTCATATAATGTGAATGGTTGAGGAAGAATTGTGATTGGCATATTGTTGGAGCGTTGGCTCGAACTGGAAATTGATAATTGAGAAAGAAGTGATTAAAAGAAGAAGTGTTGTGATTATTCCCTTGCCGAGATGCGTAGTCTATTATTGTTGTTGCTCCCTTGCCGGAATTTAAGCATTATATGTACCCTCCCTTGCTAGGATACTTGGGTTGTACAACCCTTGCTGGTTTAAATCGTTATGTTGTTGAATTCCCCTAATGGGGCTTCCTCTAGAGAGATTATATGTATTATAAATATGAAATGGGATCGTGTGGCATGTCGTCCACTTATAAATATGAAATGGGATCGTGTGGCACGTCGTCCACTTATAAATAAATAATATGGGATCGTGTGGCACGCCCTCCACTTATAAATAAATGCTATGGGATCGAATGGCACGCCGTCCACTTATAAATATATACTATGGGATCGTGTGGCACGCCATCCACTTATAAATATATACTATGGGATCGTGTGGCGCGCCGACCACTTATATGAGTCATAGTGTGTATGTAGTTTCGTTGTCATATCCGTTGATCTGTTTTCACTATATCCCCCGAGCATGCCCCTTCCCAGTTTTATTTGATGTTTTCTGTTGTTATTTCCGTTGCTTTTGTATATATATATCTGCACAGGTTGTTTTTGGTAGGTCCTGTCTAGCCTCGTCACTACTTCGCCAGGGTTAGGCCAGGCACTTACCAGCACATGGGGTCGGTTGTGCTGATGCTACACTCTGTGCATCTTTTTGCACAGATCAAGGAGAAGCTTTTGGACAGTAGCAGTAGGATTGCCCGGGAGCTGTCTTCAGTCCAGGGACTCACAAGGTAGCCTAGCTGGCGTTCGCAGGCCGAAGTCCCTTCTATGTTTTAGTTTGTTTTTTTTTCTTTGTTTCGAGACAAACAGTATGTAATATTATTTCAGACTTGTTTTTAGTACTCTATAGCAGTCCTCGAGCTAGTGACACCAGACTCTGGGTAGAGATGTGTTTCAACTTTCGCAAAATTTTATTTCAGTTATATAAGCATAAAAGACTTCCGCTTTTAATTAAAGGTTTATTATTGTTATTATTGTTTTCTTGTTATAGGAAAATGTTTGAATGCTTGGCTTGCCTGGCTCAGACAGTAGGTACCATCATGACTCCCGATGGTGGGAAATCCGGGTCGTGACATACATGTTGTTTTGTTATCGTGATGCGGACGTGGTTCACTTGAACGTTTGGCCCGGTACATCATTTTCCTAATTGAACCCAGTCCGGTGCTCCTTGGTTCTTCCGAGTGGGTAACCTTTCGAAGGATGCCCTCCAGTGTTCGGGGTTGATCATAAAGGAAGCCTTGTGCACTTGTCGGATTCTCCTTAGGTAGCACGCTGCCCCGTTAAGAACCTTGTCGGTGAAACCCTCTTCGGGACAAAAGATCGGCCGAAGAGGAAGAGTGCAACAGATGCCATTAAGGCCTTGAGATCTTCAAGTTGGATTAATAACTTCGACCACCCCGACTGAGTGCTGCATACGGGTCAGAGTAAAATAATGAAAGAGGGAGGCGGTCTTACCTCATCATGGGGAGCGCAGGCGATGTTTTGGTGTCTAATGTGTCCTTGTTGTTTGGAGTGAGGAATGGATACAGTCCTCCGCTATGTTTAATCGGGCTTAGCCAAAGACGTGGTTTGATTAACCCTTGACTCTTTCGAGGGTGGAGATATTGGTGCCGGCACTATGTTCCGTAACGCGACCACTTCCCTTGCCACGTGTTGTTCGCCGTAGTGGCTTTAATTTCATCCTTTGCTGGGGGTTTCATCATTTGGCGAAGAGGGGATGGTTGATCGTAGCAAACTCAACTTTACACTACAGCACGAAGAGTGGGCGCTAAGACTTTTACCCGAATAGTGGTATGGGGGTCAATTTCCACAGGGAGCTTGGAATGGAGTTGCGTATTTGTTTATACTAGGAATGCGTGTTTGCTTCTAATTGTACTTCAAACATTTTTGGGTTTTTGTTGTTTAAATAACTACTATTGTCAACTACAAGCTAAGGTTAAATTATGCTAAGAGATATGTTCTAAGTTATGATTAATATAGAAAAGGCACTAGGGTCGTGGCATCACCTAGGTGGTTAACTAACGGGTAGAAACTACTAACAATAGATTGACTTATTTGGGATCAATGTTATAACTGTTGCACAATTGTACCCACTCTCACACCTCTCGGTAGAGAGAGCGATTTTTCCCAATTGACTCTCGAGAGACCAATTGGGTAGGCCAATTAGACCAAGCAACTAGGGTTCAAGTAGGGTGATTACTCTCTCGAGGTTTAACCCATTAATTGAGACTACCATTTCTCATGGGTCCATCCCAATTCCTTGTTGGGTCAATTTTGGGGTCATAGACTCTCTTTCTCAAGAAGGGTCAAGACCCATTAAGCTAGAATCAATGTTTGCAACCACCAATCCTTAATTAAACTATAAAATTAACCCAAATAACAAACACCCAATATCAATCTATCATTAATAAGAAAAACCCATCAATTACCCACACTAGGGTTAAGCCACAACCCTAGCTAATGGGTTTAGCTAGACATAATTATAGAAGAAACTGAAGAAATAGAAGATGAAATAACCATATTAATTAATTACTAATGTTAAACTACATGAATCTATGATGAAATAAGCTCAAAATGCCCAAAATAGGATAATACAAATGCCTCACGAGCGCAGCAGGTATCAGGTGTACCAAACTTAACCTAAAAATGGTAAAATGTTCTATTTATACTAGGCTGGAAAAACTGGACAAAAATACCCCTGCAGGGTCAGCGCGGGCCACACAAAGTTGGCACGCGACCGCACTGGGTTGCTTGACTTCTAAATCTTGCTCTCTGAAGATAGTGATGCGGACCACACAAAGTTGGGGTGCGACCACATGACGATTGGCACAGACCGCACAAAGTTGTTGTGCGGCCGCATGGATGGTTTGTAGCTCCTCTGAAGTTTTTGTGGTACGGTCCGCACGAACCTATAGTGCGGCCGCATAGGATGGGCGCAGACCGCGTGAGCTCGACCACAGCCGTGCCGCTTGCGATTGGAAATGACAACTTTCTGAATCTCTTTGGTGTGACCGCATGTCACAATTGGGTTGCCGCATGAAATACCTTGTAGTTTCATAGCCTCTAAACTCCTATGGTGCGGCTGTATGACATGATGGTGCAGTCCGCTCCAAGTTCTGAATGTCCTTACTTTAATGATCTTTGACACTTGAGCAGGTTTCACTCTGTTTTGAGCTGATTTTTGACTTTTGTCATCTTGTTGCTCAAACCTGCAATCAAGCGCACTTTGTAAGCATTATGGGTCAATCGTATGGCAATTCATACATAAAGCATAGGCAAGTATGGGCATAAAACGTGTTAAAATCGCAGTTATCAACTACCCCAAACTTAAACATTTGCTTGTCCTCAAGCAAATAAAATAAGACCCGCCACTCAAAGGGAAACATCCGAGTAATTCCAGCTTATCCTAAAGTAACCTCATCACGTATCAATTGGGACTAACAATTGCCCTCAATACGAATGCATCATTAACACATTTTAAACTTTTAAGAACTATGGATCAAATGTGGCACAAGAGCATCGAGGGTTGACTCATTTCATCAAGGAGCTTTTTTCAAATACCTTGGTCATTGTGGGACCCAAAGTCACACATCCTCAACTTTCCCTAAGCGAACCTCACCTTTTAGAATAATGAACACAAACCGAGGTTGATGGATTTTTCGCTCATTTCTCTCACAAAGAAGGTCATAAGTCTGGCTCTAGGTACCATATGATTTCCCCTTATGTAAGTATCCACTAATGTAGGTTCCGTTCAACTCAAGATCATATAGGGCTTTTGTGGAGTCATTGTGAAGGCTTTTGGGTAAAGGTAGGATATGTTTTGTTCAAGTGGGCTCAATCTTCCCTCAAGCACTTCTTTTGATTCATTTTGGCACACTTTCCTGACTCATTTGAGTATTCACTTCTTTTTCGAGGGATAAGAGAGACACACTGTCGCTCTTTCTTATGTTTTTCAACACATTTCTCCTTTTTCTACTTTTTCACAACCTTATTTACTTTTGTTTTCTTTGAATCCCCTTTTTGACCTTATTCAATTTGGTATTTTTCTTTGTTTTGTCTTTTCTTCCTTTTTCATTGCCCCCCTTTTCTTTTGCTTTTGTACCTTTTACCACATTATTTCCTTTCTTGTCTCCCTCCCCCAAACTTAGACATTTGCCATCTACTCCAGGGAAGATTTGGGTGCCAAGAGAGGGTATCATTAAGAACGGGTATAGGCTTGTAGCTTTTGTTCTTGAAAGAAGAAGGTTTAATGCTCAAAGGGGTTAGCTAGGGATCATTTCATTGGTAGGTCATGGAATTGTTCAATCTTAGCATTTCGGATCAAGGAGGGCCTATACTCACTTCTCAAGCCAAATTTCACCTAGGATTTCACCTCAACAAACACTCGGGGCAAGTTCTAGACCATCGGCTCGGAGCTTAGACTCATGATTCGAATTCTCACCACACACACTCAAGGATTTCCAAAGACATCGAGTCGAGGGCCCACAATAACCTTAGTTACGATTCAAGCACACATTGGCCCCACACGACCATATGATGATTGTTTGGTCAACACAAGAGTCTCAAGGCCACCATTTTTCACCATCCTAAACACAACATTATGTCTTGGACCATGGGATCAAAGACAAATGTGTTAGGCCCAAGTGAAGCTTGCTTGAGGTTCCCTTAACTACGAAATATTGAAAATCAAAAGAAGAAAAATAAAAAACGGACTCAAACCCTTAAGAAGGTTGTCATGCCATCTATTATTGGGAAGAGCCACCCAGTTCGACAACATCCCTTGGAAAGAACCGTGGCATTAAGAAAACCAAGGGCTTATTGAAAACAACAAAAATAAAACAAAAGGCTACGAGCCTCACTACTAAGCTAAAAACAAAAATTTTTAATGAAAATAGAAAAACCAAATGAATATGTACAATGAGGAGTATAATATACAACGGGGATGAATATATACATAAGAGTCTAGAAGTAGCCAAAGTCAAAAGTTATATACAGGCCAACTATCAAATCCAAAACATAAACTAGAAATCAAATGAATATATACAGTCATCCAAATGTATCAGAATCAAAATAGTAGGGCGCACCCCCACGAATAAAAGCTGGCATTGTCCCCAATACCAACTACCAAAATAAGCACAAAAAAAAAGATAAAGGATAGAGAATGGCTCCTCAAGCCTGATCCACATGCATGGGGTCTCCTGTCGTCCCCTGATCCTATGTAGTAGCCGAGACCTCAGACTGGTCTCCGGCCTACTGCTCTGGAGCTAGTGCGGGATCCTGCTGCTGGACCAGTGGAACATCCGGTACATCACCAGAAGGAGTGACCTGAACCTCAGCTAACTCAATCACGACTCCCTCAGTGCTGGGCAACTTCCTCTTCTTCCTCAGTGGCCTGGGTGCCTGCTCCTACTGTGGCTCAGGTACTGGGACTACTGCTGGAAGGGCTGGGTCCCCAAATAACAAGTCTAACGGCAACTGATCCGCTATTAGCTTGTCCACATCTACTCGTAGTACCTTTACCAACTCTTTTGATGCCCTGGACTTCCTCATTTTCTTGTGCTCCTGGGCTAACTTCTCCAAAGCTGTGCTGTGTGCCCCAACTGCCTTAGTCAATGCAGTCTGAGTCTTAATCATCTTCTTCTGGTTGGCTAGGAGCATCTTTGGTGTTTCCTCAATAGACGGAGGAACCTGGACAGTGGCTGGGGAAAACTGGGCCTCAACTAAAGAAGCTAATGTGGACAACTTGGATGTCACAACAGACATCCGGTTGTTCAAACTGGCCAATGTCATGGCTAGCTGCTAGGCTGGCAATGGGTTGGTCCGGGAAATGGGAATTGTAGCCTTGTAGGGCCAGCTGAGGAGCTAGGGCCCGCTGAGGAGGAAGGCCTATCAACTAGGACAGACATAACTGGAATGGAGGGAAACTCTATAGTAGGCTCGACAGAAGTATCTACCTCAACTGGCTCCTGAGACTGGCCAGTCGGGGAAGAGGTGGATGACTTGCTTTTCTTGTCCCCTCTTGGTTGTCTGGACCCTGAATACTAAACCAGGAGAAGGAGGCCACTGGGCGCACTGTCACATCATAAGGCATTTTTTGCACCTTCAAATCCCTAAAATACAATGCCAGAATGTTTGGGAAAGGGTAGTTCCATGCATTTCCAATCCCTATAGTAGTGATCGCCCTGTACATAACATTCCCCACATTGATAGGGAATCCAGCCATAATGGAAGCCATGAGCACAGCTCAGGGAAGAGGGACGGTCTGGTCATGTGAAGTGGGATCTAGCCTATTGCAAACAAAGGTGAGCCACCCTCTCGCCTCGAAATTCAGATTCTTCCTTAAGATTTTTACCCCTGCCTACACCCAATCCGAAACAACACCCGGATGTGCTAAGAACTCTGCCAACCATGGGCGAACCTCCTCCTTCATCGCCAGCTTCTCTAAGTATTGGGTCTCGTCTTCATCCGTGAAACCCAAATAGTCATTAAGTGTTATGCCCGAAAACACAACATTCTTGTTCCTCACTTTGGTCGCAGTGGAGTCCTTTTTGGTGTAGGCTACATTGGTGTAGAACTATTTGACCATATGTTCATTTGCATTTATCAACCCGTCACTGAACTGGTCCCACCCGCTTCTAGTTTGAAACTGTTCATAGACTTTGGGTAGGAGTGGCAATAAGTCCTTGGTTATGATGCCCCTCTCAGGGATTAGATGTCTTTTTTACCACATTTCTCGGAATTTGTGGAAGGCCACTTGACTAACAAATCGGTCTTCCCACACTTCAGCTTTCCTCATTCGTTCCACACCACCAACCTCGGGTACCCCACTCACCGAGAACTCCTCCTCACTGTCAGCACTATCCCCAGATTCTAAAGCTGTGGGGGAAGTGGAGTACTTGACGCTGCCCGCTGCTGAGCCATCAGACGACTCAGAGTGTATAGCTTGTGGATCTTGGGCCAGGACTAAGGGGACTTGCCCCGAATCAGCTGATAGTTCCTGAGAGTGAAGGTACTCACTCCCCGACTTCTCTTCATCCGTCACTACTTGCTTTCTTGTCTTTAGTTTTGGTTGGGGAGTGAGTTTCTTCAGCTTAGCCTTTCCTCCCCGGGAAGGTTCACCTCGACTGGGTTGTTTGGCATCGCGTCCTCTTTGTTTCACCATTTTTTGCACACAAACAATTCTAACATTGTTAGTATAGGCAAGTGCAGTGTATTATCATATGTATAATAAGGCAAAGCATCAAGAAGCAATGTTGCAGGCAATATCATATACAATAGCCACGCGGGTCGCGCTAACAGGGTATGCGGCCGCACAGGGTAAACTTTAGAAAACCATCTCTCTGAACACCTCCGATGCGGGCTGCACAAATATGGGGTGCGGTCGCGCGGAACCAGCGCGGTCCGCACAAACAGGTCATGCGGCCGCACTGGGCAACTACTCCAATTGGAACCTCTGTGAACATCACTAACGCGGGCCGTGCAAACATGGAATGCGGCCGCGCTGGGCATAGCGTAGACCACACAAACATGGCATGCGGTCGCGCTGGGCTTTTAATATCTGGACAACTAGGGTTCAACAAAAATTGCTCTAATCTTTCACGTTTTAACATCCTACTTTGTCCCTACTCATTTATAATATGCCCATCATTTCAAAGAACAACATAAAACTATCCTAATCATGAACGATGAAGAACAAAAAGAAAAATGAAGAAGTTATTACTAAGGGAACATGTATAAAGTTTAAATTAATACTAATTAAAGACTAATGTGAGAGATATGTTACCGGGAAAGTGAAGAAATGGTCTTGATGTTAATGCAAATGAGAGTCTCAGGATGAACAGTGGAAAATTAGGGCTTAGATATCAATTTGGCAAAAAGTTCTAATGGAGAACCTAATGGTCTATTTATAGGGAAACAAAGCGGGGGCCAGACTTACCCTCCAGCGCGGCCACATGAACATGACCGCGGGCCAAGCTGGGACTTACCATATACCTGCTGCTGAAACAAAGGTATACAGATCACATGAAACGGGGTGCGGCTGCGCTAACCATCTTCAGAGACTTGACAATCTTAGATCAAGCTGGTGCGGACCACACCAGAGGGGATGCGGCCGCACTGGCACTGTTCAGAGGCTGTGCACTTTTGCACTTTTGTTTTGTACTGGTTCAACACAAGTCCTGCAACACCTCACAAACAATTATCTCAAAGTCCTAATCTACAAAGAAAACCAAAGAAAAAGAAAAAGACATGGGTTGCCTCCCAAGCAGCGCCTGATTTAACGTCGTGGCACGATGCATGTTACCATCATATCACTTCAAATGAATGAGTGCCACCACATGGTTGTGATCAATCTTTCCCAAATAGTGCTTGACACGATGCCCATTTACCCGGAACACTTCACCATTCTTGTTTTTAAGATCAAGAGCACCAAAAGGTGTTACAAATACCACTTCAAAAGGACCACTCCATTTAGATTTGAGCTTCCCCGGAAATAACCTTAACCGGGAATTGAAAAGAAGAACCATGTCGCCCACCTTTAATTCTTTACCCCGAGCATACTTATCGTGGAGGTACTTCATCTTGTCCTTATACAAGGACGGGCTGGATTAAGTATGAAATCTAAACTCATCAAGTTCATTCAATTGCTCCACTCGGAGGTTGGCCGCAACATCCCATTCCAAGTTCAATTTTTTCAATGCCCACATAGCCTTGTGTTTTAGTTCCACCGAGAGATGGAAAGCCTTACCAAACACCAACCGATATGGAGACATACCAATCAGAGTCTTGTAAGCCGTCCGATAAGCCCAAAGAGCATCATCCAACTTCTTCGACCAATCGGTCCTATTAGCATTCACCGTTTTGGACAAAATACTCTTAATTTCCCGATTTGAAACCTCCACTTGACCGTTTTTTTGTGGATGATATAGGGTAGTCACCTTGTGGTTAACTCCATATTTAGCGAGCAATGAGTCAAAAGCCTTGTTCCAAAAATGGGACCCCCCCATCACTAATGATAGCACGAGAGGTTCCAAACCTAGTGAAGATATTCCTTTCAAAAATGCCACAGCACTCTGGGCTTCATTGTTGGGAAGAGCCATGGCTTCAACCCACTTTGACATATAGTCCACTGCACCGAGAATATATGTGTTCCCATAAGAGCTTACAAATGGGCCCATGAAATTAATGCCCCAAACATCAAAAATATCTACCTCGAGGATTGTATAGATAGGCATCTCATTCCTTTTTGAAATCCCGTCGGCTCTTTGGCATGCATCATATCTCTTTACCAAATCGCTCGCATATTGAAACAAAGTCGGCCAATAGAAGCCGCAAATTAAAACCTTTGACGTCGTCCTCACTCCCCCTTGATGACCACCATAAGGAGAAGAGTGGCAAGCCTCCAATATGTTCATTTGCTCACTTTCTGGCACACATCTTCGTATCAGCCCGTCCGTACAAATTTTAAACAAATACGGCTCATCCCAATAAAAATCCAAGCTATCCTGCTTGAGTTTCTTCCTTTGGTTAGAAGAGAGCTCACACGGGACATTGCCGATCACTATGAAATTGGCGATGTCCGCAAACCAAGATATGTCACCCATAGAAATTGAAAGAAGTTGCTCATCAGGGAAAGCATCATTTATCTCAACACCATTTCTCGGTCTCCCTTCTTCCTCTAGCCGGGACAAATGATCAGCGACTTGATTCTCACTTCCTTTCCTATCCACAAGCTCTAGATCAAATTCCTGAAGGAGTAGCACCCATCTCACCAACCTTGCCTTCAAATCTTTCTTCGACATCAAGTACCTGAGGGCTGCATGGTCCGTATGTATGATCACCTTCGCCCCCATAAGATAAGGGCGAAATTTCTCCATCGCAAACACAATAGCCAAGAGTTCTTTTTCCGTCACTGTATAGTTTCTTTGGGCCTCATTCATCGTCTTGCTAGCATAATACACGGGATGGAACATTTTGTTGATTCTTTGACCAAGCACCGCACCTACCGCCACATCACTCGCATCACACATAAGTTCAAAAGGCAATTCCCAATTAGGTGCGGTGATGATGGGAGTTGTGGTCAACTTGTGTTTCAATAACTCAAAGGACTCCATACACCTTTCATCAAAGACGAACTTGAAATCCTTTTCCAATAATTTACAAAGCGGGTTCACAACTTTTGAAAAATGTTTAATGAATCGCCAGTAGAACCCGGCGTGACCCAAAAAACTCCTCACCCCTTTGAAAGAAGTAGGGGGAGGAATCCTTGAGATCACCTCAATTTTTGCCTTATCGACTTCAATTCCATGTTTTGAGATTTTGTGACCCAACACAATACCCTCTTGCACCATGAAGTGATATGTCTCCCTGTTAAGTACAAGATTGGTTTCCTCACATCTTTTCAACACCTTGTCCAAGTTCACTAGGCATTCTTCAAATGAGTCCCCCACCACGCTAAAATCATCCATGAAGACCTCCAGAATATCCTCCACCATGTCGGTGAAGATTTCCAACATACATCTTTGGAAGGTTGCGGAGCATTACAAAGTCCAAATGGCATTCTTGAGAAAGCGAATGTACCATATAGACATGTAAAGGTTGTCTTCTCCTCATCCTCCGGGGCAATGAGAATTTTATTGTACCCCGAGTAGCCATCAAGGAAACAGTAATAAGCCCGGCCCGCTAAACGATCAAGCATTTGGTCCAAGAATGTTAGAGGGAAATGATCTTTTCTCGTGACCTTGTTGAGCTTTCTATAACCCATACACACTCTCCAACCCGTGACCATACGGGTACAAATCAACTCATTGTTGGCATTAGTGACGACCGTCATTCCACCCTTCTTTGGCACACATTGGACCGAAGAGGTCCATGAACTATCCAAGATTGGGTAGACTACATTAGCGTCCAACCACTTGATAACCTCTTTCTTTACCACCTCTTGGATAGCTTCATTTAGTCTTCTTTGGTGTTCAAGACACGGACTTGCATCTTCCTCCAAAATGATGTTGTGCATGCAAAAAGTGGGGCTTATACCCTGAATATCCGCCAACGTCCATCCAATCGCCCGCTTGTGCTTTTGTAGAACCGCCAAAGTGGCGTCAACCTGCAGGTTAGTTAAGCAAGATGAAAGAATAATAGGCAAAGTGAAATTAGGACCCAAGTATTCATACCTGAGGTGAGGAGGAAGGGGTTTCAACTCCAACACCGGCGGCTCCTCAATAGATGGCTTTGTTGGGGGAGTTTTGCGATTCTCAAGGTCCAATGATAACTTCCTAGGCTCATAAAAGTATGAGCCCATACCGTGCAAAGCATTTACACATTCAATTCTCCCGGCACCACCATTAGCCTCCATGTTCAAAAGCACCGCTTCAATTGGGTCTTCAACATTAATCATTGCGCTTGTGTAATCCACTATCACCACCATGACGATATCAACAAACGAGCATACCTCTGTGCTATTTGGTTGCCTCATAGACTTGCACACATGGAACACCACCTTTTCATCACCAACTCGGAAGGTCAACTCTCCCTCCTCAACATCGACCAAAGCCTTCCCCGTTGCTAGGAAAGGTCTTCTAAGGATAATTGGGACTTTAAAGTCCACATCACAATCTAGTATCATGAAGTCGGACGGCAAGATGAATTTATCAACACGAACAAAGACAACATCAATTATGCCCAAAGGCCTCTTTATTGACCTATCCGCCATTTGGAGCCTCATTGAAGTCGGGCGAGGTTGTCCGATTCCCAAAGTCTTGAAGACCGAATATGGCATTAAGTTGATACTCGCCCCCAAGTCGCAAAGGGCTTTTGCAAAGTTGGCGCTTCCAATGGTGCATGGGATAGTGAATGCGTCGGGGTCCTCAAGTTTAGGAGCCATGGAGTGTACATTTGTGCTCACTTGATGGGTCATCTTGATTGTCTCACACTCCATTGATATCTTCTTTGTAACCAAATCCTTCATAAATTTTGCGTACCCCGGCATTTGCTCGAGTGCCTCCACTAAAGGCACATTGATAGTCAAACTCTTCATCATCTCAATGAATTTTTTAATTGGTTGTCACCCTTTTGCTTGGCCAACCATTGAGGATAGGGTGGAGGAGGCCTAGGCAAGGGTGCCTTGTCTTTGGGCACATCCGACTCGAGCATATCTATCACGTGCTCCCTAGACGGGTTCACGGTCTCTTGTGTCTCCTCCTCAATCTCATGAATGTCAATTCGCACATCTTTTCTCACACTTGGTTCCACTACATCATCAACCCCCATAGGCATATCATCATCACGTAACTCATCTTCATCAACCATGACTTGATTCTCTCTTGAGGCATGCACATCACTGCCTCGTCCACTTCGCATGGTCACCGCCATCACATGGTTGTTGTGCCTACCCTTAGGGTTTACTACCGTGTCACTTGGTAGAGCACCCTTTGGGCGAGTGTTTAAAGAATGGGAAATTTGACCAAGTTGCACCTCCAAGTTACGAATAGAAGTGTTGTGAGAAGCTAATTGCGCATCGGAGTCTTGGTTCTTCTTCACCATTTGTTCAAACATAACCTCAATTCTCCCAAATTCATTTCCCAAAGAACTAGACTCTTGAGATTGAAACGGTGGCGGGTTGGTCAGTTGTTGAAACATCGGAGGCCTTTGAAAGCCTTGCCCCCGATTACCTTGAACACCATTGTTGTTCCACCCTCCTTGACCATTGTTGGTATTCCAATTGTTGTTGTTGTTTACATTCCAATTTCCACCATTGTTACCTTGATTCCCCCAATTGTTGTTTTGGTTATTCCCATTCCAATTTCTACCACCTTGTTATTGATTATTGTTATTCCAATTTCCGTCTCCTTGTTGATTTCCCCAATTCCCTTGGGATTGCTATTGTTGAATGCATTGGTTTCCTCTATTTCCTTGGTAGTTGTTGACATATTGACAATCCTCACTTTGCTCATCATAGCACTCGTTTGAATAGATACCACCATCATCATAGTTGTCACAATTTCCTTGAGGTTGTTGCCCTCTTTGCCTTCTTTTCATCATATTCACTCCTTCCATGGCATTGACTTGGCGCGGGTTTTGAACTTGTTGCAATTGCACCTTCGCCAATTGGTTCATTGTTGTTGTAAGTTTGGCAATGGCTTGGCCGTGATCATGCAACTCCTTATGCAAATGTATGACATTAGGATCACCCTGAGGAACGTTTGCCCGGTTTTGCCACGCCGAAGAAGTATCGGCCATTTCATCTAACACATCACAAGCTTCATTGTATGGGAGCTTCATAAAATTTCCACACGCCAATTGGTTCACAATGCATTGGTTAGTTGTGTTGATACCCCTATAGAACGTTTGTTGAATCATCACATCATTCATATTATTATTTGGACACTCTTTGACCATAGTTCTAAATCTCTCTCATATTTCATGCAAAGGTTCCGTTGGCTCTTGTTTGAAAGCCAAAATCTCATCACGGAGCGCCGCCATGTGACTTGGAAAAAAGAACTTGGCGATAAACTTGTCTGCCAATTCATCCCACGTTGTGATGGAATGATTTGGAAGTCTTTCTAACCAATACAATGCTTTCCCCCCACGAGAGAATAGGAAAAGCCTCAATCTCAAAGCATCCTCGGACACATTGGTTTGTTTACTCCCCCAGCAAGTATCTACAAACCCCTTCAGGTGCTCGTAAGCATTTTGGTTGGAGGCGCCCGTAAAATACCCTCTTTGCTCGAGAAGTGTCAACATAACATTGGTGATTTGAAAATTCCCCGCTCGGATTCGGGGAGGAACTATGGCACTTGCATAACCCTGGTTCGGAAGGACCCTTGGAGCTATTGTTAGTGGAGGCGGAGGAGGGTCTGGGATTTGATCATTTGGATTTGCATTAGCATTTCTACCTCTTTGTGGTACTTAAGGTACCGGGAGCTCATCTTGCTCAACATCATCAACCTCCTCCCCCGCGACTAAGTTGTCAAGAGGGACATTTCCGTGTAGAGCCATGTGTACTTGATGGATCGACACAAATACGTTAGTAAAAATAAGGAAAGAGAAGCAAAACACAAAACTAGCTACGCAAATATTCAACACTGTAAGTTCCCCGGCAACGATGCCAAAAAGTAATCGCAGCAAACTCAACTTTACACTACGGTAGGAAGAGTGGGCGCTAAGACTTTTACCCGAATAGTGGTATCGGGGTCAATTTCCACAGGGAGCTTGGAATGGAGTTGAATATTTGTTTAGACTAGGAATGTGTGTTTACTTCTAATTGTACTTCAAACATTTTTGGGTTTTTTTTGTTTAAATAACTACTATTGTCAACTACAAGCTAAGGTTAAATTATGCTAAGAGATATGTTCTAAGTTGTGATTAATATAGAAAAGGCACTAGGGTCGTGGCATCACCTAGGTGGTTCACTAACAGGTAGAAACTACTAATAGTAGATTGACATATTTGAGATCAATGTTATAACCGTTGCACAATTGTACCCACTCTCACACCTCACGGTAGAGAGAGCGATTTTGCCCAATTGACTCTCTCGAGACCAATTGGGTAGGCCAATTAGACCAAGCAACTAGGGTTCAAGTACGGTGATTACTCTCTCGAGGTTTAACCCGTTAATTGAGACTACCATTTCTCATGGGTCCATCCCAATTCCTTGTTGGGTCAATTTTGGGGTCATACACTCTCTTTCTTAAGAAGGGTCAAGACCCATTAAGCTAGAATCAATGTTTGCAACCACCAATCCTTAATTAAACCATAAAATTAACCCAAATAACAAACACCCAATATCAATCTATCATTAATAAGCAACACCCATTAATTATCCACACTAGGGTTAAGCCACAACCCTAGCTAATAGGTTTAGCTAGACATAATTACAGAAGAAACTGAAGAAATAGAAGATGAAATAACCATATTAATTAATTACTAATGTTAAACTACAAGAATCTATGATGAAATAAGCTCAAAATGCCCAAAATAGGCTGATATGAATGCCTCATGAGCGCAGCAGCTATCAGGTGTACCAAACTTAACCTAAAAATGGTAAAATGTTCTATTTATACTAAGCTAGAAAAATTGGACAAAAATACCGCTGCAGGGTTAGCGCGGGCCGCACAAAGTTGGCACGCAGCCGCATTGGGTTTCTTGACTTCTAAATCTTGCTCTCTGAAGATAGTGATGCGGACCGCACAAAGTTGGGGTGCGGCCGCATGACGACTGGCGCGGACCACACAAAGTTGTTGTGCAGCCGCATGGATGGTTTGCAGCTCCTCTGAAGTTTTTGTGTTGCGGTCCGCACGAACCTATAGTGCGGTCGCGTTGGCTGGGCACGGACCGCGTGAGCTCGACTGCGGCCATGCTGCTTACGATTGGAAATAACAATTTTCTGAATCTCTTTGGTGCGACCGCATGTCATAATTGCGTGGCCGCATGAACTGCCTTGTAGTTTCACAGCCTCTGAACTCCTATGGTGCGGCTACATGACATGATGGTGCGGTCCACACCAAGTTCTGAATCTCCTTACTTTAATGATCTTTGACACTTGAGCAGGTTTCACTCCATTTCGAGCCGATTTTTGACATTTTTCATCTTGTCGCTCAAACCTGCAATCAAGCACAACTTGTAAGCATTTTGGGTCTATTTTATGGCAATTCATACATAAAGCATAGGCAAGTATAGGCATAAAATGTGTTAAAATTGCAGTTACCAATGGTACCGTTTTCATGCGGTGTGCCCAGGACAGTTTGAATAAGGCGTTTATGCCTCGCGTCTCCTTTGATAACATGGATTTTGGCATTCCGGTCTGTGCTGGACATGCTGAATGAGAAAATGGTCTCTTCTTTTGTTGTCTCAATCGTCGTGTTGAATCCGTCATGGATTCGAGAGGCAGGCATGATTTGGCTTGCCAGTTCGGGCTGCTCTATCACCCTCATCCCGATAATGTTGGTCGAGCCATCTGAATTTATGAGCATATGTTTTGTTTGAAATGAACAAATGAGAAAGAAGGTTACCGGTGCATTGTTATGAGGTTGGGGCGAGGTTTTGGATTCTTCCTCGCCGAGCCGAGGGAATCTTCGGGTATGTATCCCAGAGTCCATTTTTCTCTAGTGATGGATATTTTTGTCCCCCTCTTCAAAAGTTCCTGGAGAGCGTCGACGCCCCTCAAATATCATGGTAACATGTCGTGGCCCATTTGATTCATTCTTATTGGCCGCCTTTCTTTCTCGAAACTGAACTTGAGCTTGATTGCTTAAAATGCTCGGCGATAACTTTTATTGGGTAGCTTGGATGTTTCCTTTCGGAGATGGTGGCAATCTTTGGTCCTATGGTCGTGCGTATTATGAAGTTCATATCCCAAGCAGTGATTCCTCAGGGAAGGATCCAACTGAATAGGCCTGGGCCATTTGGTGTCCCTGGTTTTGCTGATCGTGAACAAAATGTCCGATACAGCGACGTTGAAGTTGTACTTTCATAGGAGAGCTGCTCTCATTGGCCTTGCATCTCCGTCGAACCGGCTTCATCAATGGGCCCCCAAGGATATTGCCCTCGATCCATTCTCTGACCGTTTTGAGGTAGGTTATGCTTTGGGTCATTCCTATCTTCCATGTACGGCTGGTATCTTTCTTTGTTTGGTTTCGGTTCCTTTGCCAGGAACTTGCTTGGGTATACTGATCCCAAGGGGTTGCTAATCATCCTCGACTCGGATTTTTGATCGGTACCGGTTGTGGATGTCCGACCAGGTCGTAGCTGGATACTTGATCAAGTTCTATTTCAACTGTTCTAAAGCCACCGAGCTTCGTTCATTCAGGCCTTGAGTGAAGGCCTGCACCGCCCAGTCGTCGGAGACCGGAGGTAGTTCCATTTGTTCCGTTTGTAAATGAGGTATGAATTCTCGCAGCATTTCATTCTCCCTTTGCATAATCTTGAATACGTCGGACTTCCTTGTTGCCACTTTGACAGCACCGGCGTGTGCCTTTATGAAGGAATCTGCTAGCATGGTAAATGAATCTATGGAGTTGGGAGCTAGGTTGTGATGCCATATTCTGGCCTCCTTCGAGAGCGTTTCCCCGAAATTCTTCAGTAAGACGGACTTGATCTCGTCATCTTTTATGTCATTGCCCTTTACCGCGCACGTATAGGCAGTGACGTGTTCGTTGGGATCTGAGCTCCCATTGTATTTTGGGAGTTCTGACATTCTGAACTTCTTTGGAATGGGTTTTGGAGCCCCTTACACTGGGAACGGCCACTGCACGAACTCCTTCGAATCTGCACCCTTCGAGACTGGTGGAGCGCCCGGGATTTGGTCAACCCTAAAGTTGTAGGTTTCAACCTTCTTGTCGTTGGCTGCAAGCATTTTCTCGCCTGACTCGATCCTTCTAGTGAGATCCTCGGGCATTTTTACGACAGCGGGATTGGCTACCGATCCGTTGTTGCTCGACCTCTCTAGTACCTGTTCGGACGGAGGAGTAGCTCCCGATCCTACTGTGCTAGGAGTCTTCGGGTGGCTTTGTAGCTGAGCGATAGCCAACTGTTGTGCCTGCAATATTTCAAAAATAACATGAAGACTAAGTTCATGTTCTTCCCGAGCTAGGGTTTTTTGGGCTTCCTATTGGTCACCATATCGTATGCTCTTGTCAGTGTGTGAAGTTTCGTTGACCTACTGTGTGTCTTGCGAACCCGTGTCCACTGGAATCGGTCTAGGTGTGTTATCGGGATTCTGCGGTGGCGCACCAATAACTGGAATGGTCACACCATTTTCTCTATGGTTTTCTAGGTTGTCGTTCTCGATTCTGTTCATTGAGCCAGACATTTTGATCTGAAATCAAAGATCTTGGACAAGAAAAAGTGTGAAAGATAACTTGCGTTGTGTAATGAAACCAGCAAGAAAATAATCACTGTTATTTTTAGCCCCATGGTGGGCGCCAAATTATTTACCGTAAAAATGGTAATGACAAATTAAATTTGTTAATGGGACTCTAAAAATACGTGATCTATTTTTATGCTAGTTGTTTAAGGAGCTGATGCTAGATGTATGAAGTTAAAGAGATAAAATGCGAGCTAAAGCATTGATACAATCAAACCGAGGGTTAGCTGGCCGGGCCTCAAACTGACCGATGAGGGGCCTCAAGGTGGATGCCTGGGCTCAGGCTCAAGCTATCGGGGATAATCGGGAAAGGGCTAACAGTTGGAGTATAATCGTTGGAGGCTCTTTATGGCCTATGGGGAGCAATAAATGAAGAACAAATGTAAAAGCAATAAATGAAAGCGGTAGCCTCAAGCGAGTAAGTTAGACAGAAAAGAGAGAGAGAGATATTATTGATCTTATGTAGAATAGTTGGAGCAATAATCGTCCCCTTACAAATGGTGAGGATCCCCTTTATATAGGAGGGGAGCCCCGTCACAGTACAAAATATATTAATTTTAAAGACATGGAGATGGGACAACCAGATGCGACGCCTTGATACAGGTTCTGGGTAGGCCGGCTTTGTCAGACTTAGTTGTGTGCCTTGGGAATTCACCGTTTTACTCTAGCCTCGATCTATATCCTCTTTAAGTCGGATCTCGACGAGCTTCTTGGGAGGGAACTCGGTCACAGCTTCGCATCCTCGGGGTCTCGAGATGTTCTTCTGAAGTGACTTGATAGCAAGAAATTAGGCCATCTGATTTTGCCGTATACAGTTCCTTATACTACTATTGCGGAATAATAAATGCAGAAAGTAAAGAACACAAATATTTTTACGTGGAAAACACCTGGCTCAAAATGTATAAAAATCACGACCTACTACCCAGTAAGATTTTTCCCAACACTTCACTAAATCACTGAGCCAAAAGCAGCATTTACAAAACTCTTTGTAAATCTAAGGCTTACCTCTAACCATTTGTGGCATCTAGCCTCTAGCTGTTGCGACAACTTCAAGTCAACTATAACTTGAATACAACACTCAGAGTACCTAGTACAATTGCTTCTAGATAAAGCTGAAATGTACAACTCAAAGCCCTACTACAACAAAACTAGAATAAAAAACAGACACTTGGAACTGATTCTTCTATCTGGTTCATGTAGCTTTAGGTTCGCACACTTGAATCACATAGGAATTGCTTGCAAAATGCCTTGCTATTTTGCTCTCAACTCACGTTTAACTTCAGCGTTTGTGTGTGCCTGCAAAATGAGAATATTGTAAAATATATAGAGTTAGTTGAATAGGAAATAACTAGAGCTTTAATGCTATACTCTTTCTTGGTGGAAGAGTTCTTGTTACCTTCAACTTCTAACTCATCTCTTATCTAGGATAGAGTTCTCTTTGAGTAAGGAGTCCTTCTCTTTATCATTTATGCAATCTTTTCGTTCAGGAGTTAACTGCTTAAGCTTATCTCCTTCACATACATATCTTGTGCTCGAATCTGCTCGTGTTTGTATGCACTGTATATGAACCTGGTTCATGCTTGAGTTCCTTTGTCAATCATCAAAACAAACTTCACTTAGGCCAATACTTATTTTTTCATGGACACTCATATGGTGTGAGGAATGGCTCTTACTTTCAGATTATGGCATATTTTATGATGATTAATTGGTTATCCTTCATTTCTGATGAATTATTTCCATGATAGTTGGGTGGTCTTTTGATGATTAATGATGCGGGTTTGTGATTAGTGTCGGGTACGTCTCTATTATAATTACAAAGAGGAGGTTAATATTAGGAGGCACAGATCTTTGAAATTATCTTTTAACAATAGGAGTATTATCTATTCCAACCAAAAAAAGGCCATTTCAGAAAGAAAAGTACAGGAAAAAAGGGAAATATTGGATTTCTTTTCTCGAAGAAAAATCTGCTGTTTTAGATTACATCGAGTTCCAGCTTCCGAGTTAAAACATTAATCAATTTGTGACCCATAATTAATTTTTTATTTAAAAAATTCCCTGCGCCCATGCACCCCAGTAACCCGACAACAAGAATGTGGCAACAATTTTTGCCTTTTGCTTTCTTGAAACAACCCATCAAGGTTAAGGTTCTGTCCTACAGAAAGAAAAACGAATCAAGGTAGTCATTAATAATCAAGATAATCAATTGATGGTTTGTGTTTAAAAGATGACCGACTGATACTTTTTAGGTCAGAGTTACTAACTGACACTAATTGAGTAGAGCATCCAAAGTAGATATATATCTTAGCTTTTTCAACGCATAAAATCGCTGGAAGATGCTTCAGTTGAAGCATTGATCAAATAAAGAAAAAGAAAAGAAGCCGATGATGTACATCTCTCCAACTGTCAGATTCCAACTGACCATAATACTCCATGTTTTAGCCATTTAATTCGTGATGGTAAAATAACACATTACACATGGCTCTAATAGGAAGCCTAGGTTATACGTTATTCTTGAATATATCTTCAAATCAAGAGGTGGGACATGGAGTAACAAAAATTTTATTGGCATGATCCAAAATAAAATGTGCCAAAGTTATAAGGATGCCTTTCTTATTCATGCATGAATAGACCAAAAGAAATATAAGTTTAATATAGACGTCAAACGTAAAAATGATCATTGCAAGAGATTTCAGGTATTAAGATCATGGAAAAACTAATTAAAATATGACTATATCTATTCTTATTTCTTCTAATAAAAAATATGAACTCTATCCAGATAGTTCTTAAAAATGAGAATTAAGCGGTCATATTAGATTAACTTTTTGACACAAAGACGATTATTGAGAATGTAAATCTTGGACAACTTTTGGGATCTCTTTTGTGAGAAAAATTGGAAACAAGTCTGTGGACGTTGATCAATTTTGTTTGCATAATTGTAGCTGTTTTGAAGATTTATGAGTGATTTTGTGAGTGGGAGTTTGTTTTATTGTTTTTGAAAAAAATATATGAAAACTAGGAACAACCTTAAATTCTTTGAAATTATTGTTTAAAAAACATGAACAAGCATAAACTGGTGCCACATCACAATTCAATCTGCCTTAATCACATGACTCTTCACCCTTACTCCACCTAAGGTTGAAGTCACTATCTGTTATTATATTCTTTTTGAAATAACAACAATAAGCCTAGTATGGATCGTAAAACAACAATAAATTTCGTGGAAAAACAGCAAATATTCAGTTAAACGTAAAACTGTTCAGACGACTTTTGAAAATCTTAAAGATATGTTTGAATAAATAATTATTTGGAAAAATTAAAAGGCACTTTTTCTATCAACAACACTTATGGTAGTATAACGTATAAGAAGAATTAAAGAGTTAACATTGGTAGAATGGATAACCTCTCGTTAATTCCCCTTTCACTTCTACAAGAGAAGAAAAAAAAAAAGTAGAATGGCGTAGTGCTACCTCCATTAAGAGATCCACGCCAAATTATGAAATGCAATTATACAGGGTAAAATTGGTTCATATTAAATGCTCGAATAATAAAGTAACACGTGGAACTCGGGACAGACGAAAGACGAAGCGAGTGGGAATCGAGACCGAGGACAATAGCTTCAGTTGGCACCAGGCAGACTCCGAAGGGAACATTACTAACGAGGACAAACGAATATTCACCACCCGATGACATTCAAACGAAGAATATTCCTTAGTATTAAGTGCATAACCCGTTACAGAGAATTTTAGCATTCATAGCTTGTCGTTATATATTCATCAATGGCCCCCATAATTATCATTTAAGAGGGGCTTCATCCTAAGACCTTGTTCCCTATAGGTGTAGGTATAATGAATGACTTCAATAACCATTGTAGGACACGAAAAATCTGACAAACTTATGCTATACATTATTCTAAACACAATAATATATACTTTATTTTCTGTCTACCAATATTCTTATTGCTGCCTTCGGAAGCTTTGCTCCCGGAACCAAGCTGTTTGCTGTCTTATCTTGATTTCAACGCTAAGTCTTATATTTTATTTTATTTATTTATTATTTTGGGATCAAATTGATTCGCTTTTCTATAAACTAAGCTATAAATTTAACTATACTATTTTATGGGTAAACATTTGGTACCCACTGTGGCGCTTAGACAGTTACATAATTAAGTTGATCCTTGCATCTATTACTAATCTGGTTGATTTCATATTTCTTAGCAAAAATTGTAAAAAATGGTAGTAGATAACAATGTCGACATCGCACACAACATGGAGGCACAAGGAAATCCGCCTCAACACGGAGATTCAATCAGTGATACCCGCAACGAGGAGGACATAGCCACGCCGGTACATGGTGGGCAATATCTGATGATAGTCTATAATTACGTATTTTAGTCTCTTATTACACTCAAATTTACTGTACTTTAATTGAGCTTGAGCATTAATCGCTAGTGTCTTGAACTAATTGTGTGTTTTATGCCTTGTTGTAGTGATTCCGATCTATGTAGATGTTATGGAATGAATTCAAGAGATTTGGAGCTTTGAAGTCTGAGTAAAATCCCAAGAAATTAAGTCGGGATCGTATTCGGGGATCAACGGATGATAGAGCAACAAAATAAAGAATCGAGTAGGTATATTGCGCACTGTATAGTAAAATGCACATAACTTTTTGGTCAGAACTCCATTTGGGTCCACAATATATGCTTGGAAAAACTCAAATGGCTACAACTTTTATGTCTTATATTTTTTCAAATACCAAACGGACCAGGGTGAAAAACGCGGTCGAAACCGCGACCGCGGACCTCTAGGCCTGGAAAATTGTCCTTTTTTGCATAAGAGAAGGTATAATTGTTTGGCTTGGTATATATACATGAAAAAATGATATTTTGAGGGGAGGAGACTAATTTTTGACACCGATTCGACCTAAGGAGGCAGAGACACAATAGGAGCAGCGGAGAAGTCTTTTACGAGCTTTTCCTTCCTCTTCCTATTTTTCATTGGAGGTTATGACTTTTAGTATTGTAGTTTTACATACTATTATGAATAGCTAATTTGTTGTCTAGGGTTTTGATGGAACCTTTTAAAGGATAAATTCTTGTTATATTTTTATATAATTGAGTCGTAGTATTTTCTCTATTTTGTTCAACTATATTATTCTTGTGGTTGATTGAAGGACCCTTAATTAGCTGTGCCTAATTAGTATGTATTACTCGGGAGAGAGTGCATATTTAGGTGATTATTGAACAACATCACTCCCGATGTATGTGAGGAATCTATAACCAAGGGTTTAAAGATAGGATTAGAGATAACAAAACCTCGGGTGCGATCTAAGTGAGCTGTAATTAAAGCCAACTAGTGTAACTCAGGAGAGTATGCCTAGTAAATTACCGTAATTATTCGGGAGAGAATTACAACACGCAGAGCGCTCATGATCGGTAAAGAATAATTAGGTGAAATTATAGAAGACATAGCGGGAAGAATTCTGACAATTAGGGAAATCATAACTCTAGACCTCCTTAATCTTTTCTCCAACCTGTAGTATCTTTAGTATTAATTTATTATTTTAGTTTGTTAGTTAGTTAGTTAAATACAAGAATCTTAATATCTATAAGTTAGGAATTGTTCGAGCTTGTATTCTTGGTGATAGGGAACAACTGTAGCTAAGTCTTAGTTCTCTGTGGAATTCGACTTCGGACTTGTAAACAGGATTATATTTGCAACGATCGTTTTTCCTTCTTATAAGGTATAGTTGGGCGTGATCAAATTTTGATGCCGTTACCGGGGAACTAACGGTGTAGTTGTAGGTGTACATATTGTTAGGTTTCAAGTTTGAACTTTTATTTTATTATTTAGTATTTGATTTTTTTAAATTTTTTTATTATTTTAGTTTTATTTGAGAAACATGGCATCATGGAATTATGAGAATTTTGATGTTGGTAATTCTACTTTTAATCCTCGTTATGTATATTGTGAAGAAAATCACCCATGGAAAAATTATCAAAATATTTCCGAGAGCGAGATTTATACACCAACTCAATCTTATATGTGGAATGTGTGTGATATGTGTGATGATCAAGATGGTCACTTTCATGGATGTGCTTATAGTTCTTATCTTCCCCCAACCCCTTACTTTGATGGTTCTTCTTTTTCTTGTGAAGTTAATAGGAACAAAGAACCAAGAGAAGATGATCGGAAAGAGATCAAAGATATGTTAAAGTGTTGCATGGAACTATATAATAAGAGAACATGGCAGATACAAAGGAAAGAGGCAACTATTCACAACTTGAGATGCAAGCGAATAAATTAATTGAACCTTGTAAAGCGCAACAAGTTTATATTGTGGATAGTAGCTAATATAAGCATGAATTAGCTGCAGATATTGCCATTATACTGGAGGATTTAAAAAATACGAGGATGAGCTAGAGGAGAAAGCCAAAGTAGAACACCAACAATCAATCGCACTAGATTTTTAGGATGTCGATGTTGTAAAAGAGATACTAGAGTCAACCAAGGATATTGAGGATATATATCTAGTTGACTCTATTGTCACTAGTGTTGAGAATGTAGACAATCCCAACGTTCTTGTAGTTGAGCCCTTTGATCCATACTCCAAGCATTTTTCCACATTGTGTTTGGATGATAATATGGAAATAGAGTCGTCCGAGCCACTTGAAAAGTCAAGGAATGAGGAACAAGATGACTATATTCTGGAATGCTTCTTGCCCGAAAGTCGGGAATAACATCTCATTCAAAGGCCAAGAAGTGTAGAATATTATATTATTTTATTAGGCCAGTCAGATTCGTTCCACCACCCCAGGAGCATGATCATAGAGCAGAACCAAAACTTGGGGTCCAATTTATAAGTTCGAAGCGGAGGCAAAAAGGTAATTCGCATCGTGCCGCGATATTAAATCAAGCGCTTGTTGGGAGGAAACACAACTTTACTGCTTTATTGTATTTTTTTGATAATTTTTTTAATATTATTTTTGTAGTGCCGATTTTTAATTTTCTCAGAGCATGGAAAGAAAAGCTATTGGAAGGATGCAACATCAAACCAGATGGTTGGAAAAAAGTATGAGGTACCCGCACGAAGGACCAAACTTGGGAGAATTCTGAGTGCCCCATGAACTCTTAGTGCTTCGGCTTTTGGCCTACGAGGGAGTTTCTCTTACCCTCTTATGGTTATGTTGTGCATTGGGGACAATGCACAATTTTAAGTGTGGGGTGAGGAGATTGCCTGGGTGACTTTTTATGCTACTTTAGCTGTGTTAATTTAATTAAATAATATTTTTTAAAGATTGGATTTTTCCCGACGTTGGATCTATTAGCTAATTTTCTTGAGGGATTTAAGTCTAAATAAAAAAAATATTTTCTTTTGTTAGGTAGTGTAGCAATTACCCCTTGGTTTTTCTTTAAACCGTGGTTCTTTTCCAAGGATTTTGTTGAACCGAATGTAGTTAATTTTTCTTTTTTTTGTAGTAGGAGCCATTATGTTGTGTTTTGAATTGAAGTAATATCCCTTGACTTTGTTATGCCTTGAGAATAGTGAGTGCTTTGGTTGTGACGCTTAGGCACAGTTTTTGACTCTTGTAGAAGTACCTTAAATTGTATGATCTTAACTTTGCTTAACTGCTTTGACTAGAGTGTCTATGAATCCAATCCTGAGTGAGTTATGTGCCATGTGTGTGTGAGGTTTTGCGTTATTCAGTGCATTTGATGTCTAGAACTTGTCTCGTGTGTTTGCAAAGCGAAATAATAGTTTTATTTAGTCATGGAAGTGATATAAGCATTTCTTTGTTGAGCCAGATATGTATATTTTACCCACCTAATTGTTATGTATCGTAGTTAACCCCTTTGAGCCTCTAACCCTGTTTCTTTGGCAACTACATTACAAGCCTTACCCATTTGTTTTAATGAACTATCTATTTGAACCATTGTAACCTTTCATGAGCACTTGAATTATTTATGAACTTTATAAAAGCTAAAGTATGGTATGGTTAATTTGGCTTTTGAGTGAAACTAATTAAATAATGAGAAAGGTGCACTGTTTTGAAAAAGCAAGAGCCACTTGAATTGAGAAAAAAATAATTGGATTGTTGTGAAAAAAATATTCCTTGATAAGTGGTGGCTTTTGATGTAAGTGTGCTTAAAAAAGTATGGGGTAATATACGTTGATGTAAAGGTGGAGTTTGGTTTGACATAAGTATTGGGTTTGAATGTTAAAGTATATGTATTAAAGTGCTTAGGGAGGTGTAGTCATTCTTATATCTTAATGTATCCTACCCGTTTCGTAACCTACATTACAACCAAATAAAGTCCTAATTGATCCTAGATTGAATGAGCTCGATTAGTGGAGTAGTATATTACGGGCAAGCTTATAGTGCTTCTTTTGTGGAATATGAATGTTATTTTTGAGAGCGAGTGAATTCTTTCTACCTTGAGTTCTTAAGTGTTCTTAAATTTTATTGTGTGGAACTACTCTCTTTTATTGTGTGAGGGCACTTGATTCATGAAGGAAAGGTAATGTCAATGACCTCTATATTAGAGTAAGTGGGTGAGTTGTGAATAATGCGTGGTACTTGTGAGTCAAATCTTGAGGTGAAGATGTTACGCTTTTGTGCTTAGTCTATTTTAAATACTCTTGGTGTGATGAATTAGGAGAATTGTTTAAAATTGGTAGTACCTATAAAAAAAAGTGTAGTTTGATTGCTCAAGGACGAGCAATGGTTTAAGTGTGGGTTGTTGATGATAGGCTATAATTACGTATTTTAGTCTCTTATTACACTCAAATTTACTGCACTTTAATTGAGTTTGAGCTTTAATTACTAGTTTCTTGAACTAATTGTGTGTTTTATGCCTTATACTAGTGATTCAGAGCTCTATAGATGTTATAGAATAAATTCAAGTAATTTGGAGCTTTGAAGTCTGAGTAAAAGCCCAAGAAATTAAGCCAGAAGCGTATTCGGGGATCAACGGATGATAGAGCAACAAAACAAAGAATCGAGTAGGCATATTGCGCACTGCCTAGTAAAATGTACATAACTTTTGGCTCAGAATTTCAATTGGGCTCCACAATATATGGTTGGAAAGCTAACTCATAGGAATAAAATGTTCAGATTTACGTTTTTCCAAATACCAACTAGAACAGTGTGAAAAACGTGGTTGAAACCACAACCATGGACCTGACGCGGACTGAGGCAGTACACTAGGACCATACCGCGCCCGGACCGCGGCCGCGGACGTCCAGGCCTGAAAACTTATCCTTTTTTGCGTAGGAGAAGGTATAATTATTTGGGCCCGAACCTACTTAAAATATATACATGTAAAAAATGATATTTTGAGGGGGGGAGACCAATTTTGACACAGATTCAACCTAAGGAGGCAGAGACACAATAGGAGCAAGGCGGAGAATTCTTCTACGAGTTTTTCCTTCCTCTTCTTATTTCTCATTGTTGGTTATGACTTTTAGTATTGTAGTTTTACATACTATTATGAATAGCTAATTTGTTATCTAGGGTTTTGATGGAACCTTTTGAAGGATAAATTCTTGTTATGTTTTTATATAATTGAGCCGTAGTGTTTTCTCTATTTCTTCAACTATATTATTCTTGTGGTTGATTGAATGACCCTCAATTAGTTGTTCCTAATTAGTATGTATTACTCATGAGAGTGTGCATATTTAGGTAGTTGTTGAACAACATCACTCCTGACGTATGTGAGGAATCAATAACCAAGGTTTTAAAGGTGGGATTAGGGATAACGAAACCTTGGGTGTGATCTAAGTGAGCTGTAATTAAAATCAGCTAGCGTAACTCGAGAGAGTATGACTAGTAAATTATCGTAATTACTGGGAAAAGAATTACAACATGCAGAGTGCTCATGATCGGTAGAGAATACTTAGGCAAAATTATAGAAGATATTGCAGGAAGAATTCCAATAATTGAAAAATCATAACTCTAGACCTCCTTAATCTTTTCTCCAACCTATAATATCTTTAGTGTTAATTTATTATTTTAATTTGTTAGTTAGTAAGTTCAATACAAGAATCTTAATATTTATAAGTTAGAAATTGTTCAAGCTTGTATTCTTGGTGATAATGAAAAACTGTAGCTAAGCCTTAGTTCTCTGTGGGATTCACTCTAGACTTGTAAACCGGATTATATTTACAACGATCGCTTTGTCCTTTTTATAAAGCATAGTTAAGCATGATCAATATCCATGACATGTACGTGAGACGACTCCTATTGATGGTGAAGACGAGCACGTTGCGAAAACGGTAAGGATCTTGAGAGAACAATAAAATGCTATTATGGGCCATCTCTCACTGGAAGACCAGACCATGATAAAACTGAGGCAAGTGTTGTCGGATGCTTCCAACAATGCGAATGGAAGAGGTCCAGTTCTTCCCCGTGCTCCCACAAATAAAATAGCGCAAAGGGTTGATATCAACACCCTGAAGGGTGAGGTCGGCTTCGACGGGGCCAGAGGAAACTGCAACGGATCTAGTAACAACAACGGGAATTATCCTTTTAAGATTGAGCTCATGCCGTTTATGAAACAAATAAATGCCCGAATGGACCAAATTTGATGCACACTGCCATTGTTGAAAGGACCGGACTCAAATAAATACGCCCACCTGCCATTCAAACCAATCGTGGCACCAGAGTTAATCCTGAAGTGGTTCAAAATTCCAGACATACCAAAATATAATGGGACTTCGGATCCTTAGGAGTACATCACCACCTACACAACGACAGTTAATGGAAATGATTTAGCTCCGCACGAGAGTGAGTCAGTCCTGCTGAAGAAGTTCGGGAAAACCCTCACGAAGGGGTCCTGACATGGTATTCACTTTTACCCGAACACTCAATTGATTCCTTTGAGATTCTTGTGGATTCTTTCATCAAGGCTCGTGACGAGGCTAGGAAGGTACATGCCCGAAAGGCTAAGATATTCAAAATTGTACAATGAGAGTCCAAATTGTTGTGAGAGTTTGTGACCAAGTTTTAGAAGTAAAATATATTACTACCAGTCGTGCCAGGTGAATGGGCAGCTGAGGCATTTACTAAAAGGCTAAACCTGAGGAGCTCTGATGCTTCCCGAAAACTGGAAAAAAGCCTACTCGAGTTCCAGTCAACTATATGGGCAGATGTCCACAACCACTACAAATCATAGATAAAAATATAAGATGACCAACTCGGTTTCCCGGTATCTACCAAGGGTCGGGAACAAGGAAAGAACAAGGAAAAGTCAAAGGATGATTCCCACAGACTTTGAAGAAGTTTCATGCTATTTGGGTGATTGTAGATCGGTTGACCAAGTCTGGGCACTTCATTCATGTATGTGCTACTTATTCTTTAGAGCGGTTGGCAGAGATCTATATTCGGGAGATTGTTCATTTGCATGGTGTCCTGATTTCCATCATTTCAGATAGGGGCACTCAGTTTACTTTGCAGATTTAGAGGTCTGTGCAGTGAGAGTTGGGTACTCGGGTTGTGTTGAGCACAGCTTTTCACCCTTAGATTGATGGGCAGTCCAAGCGCACTATTCAGATATTAGAGGACATGTTACGTGCTTGTGTTATTGATTTCGGAGGGTCATGGGGTCAGTTTCTATCGCTTACAGAGTTTGCTCATAACAATAGCTACCAGTCGAGTATTCAGATGGCTCCATATGAGGCCTTGTATGGGAGGCGGTGTAGATCTCAAGTTGGTTGGTTTGAGCCGGGCGTTTCTAGGCTTTTGGGGATAGATTTGGTGTAGGATGCTTTATACAAGGTGAAGGTGATTCAGGAGAGACTTCATACAGCGCAGTCGAGACAAAAGAGTTATGCTGACCTGTCACGCCCCAAAATCTGAGGAGCGCGACCGGCGCTCAACCGAGTAAACCCGACCGAGCAAGCCTGTTAGGTCTCATTCTACCCAAACTAACTCATGAATAAATAGGATATGGACTCCATTAACCAAATTCTATAAACATATCAATAACGATTTCCATTTCATTTTTATTAGCTACTTCATTCACCATAATAAAGGTATTATAAGTTTTATACATCATTGCCAAACATCAATATTTCTCTTTTAAATTCCCATGCCCGACACTACCCACAACCTGTCTACGGAGCCTCTAAATACAATTGAAGAATAATATGAAAATGCCATCAACAAGGCTCCGGCTATACCTTACACAAATACCAATATAAACTTCGGAGGAAAGGTGGCATGAGCCACGTAGGGCCCCGAGAGGAAAGGGGCTCACCAATACAGCTGATGGAAAGTGGAGGAGGTGCTACTATCGGTGGACTGGAGTACCTGCTATAGAACCACCTACAATCATAACACGAATGTAGCGCCCCCGGCAAAAGGGGCGTCAGTACATTTGA